>VXBQ01006195.1:2537825-2606652 GCA_013400175.1 Phainopepla nitens | reverse complement strand
CCCCCCCATCCCAGTCTGTCATGTACAGCATACAACTTCTGTGGCACACTGCAGATTGCAGCAGAGTAATACCAGTCATACAGGGATTGATCCTGGAATGCCCTTTCTGTAACCACATTGGGGCAGGGACTTGCTTTGTTTATGTTAAAGGCAGTGGCATGTGTGCTGGCAGTGCTTAAACAATGCTGGCTTCTCATAGTGGCGCCTAATTTTAAGTACACTTCAGTGATACACTGCCAATAGATTAGCATGGGGGATCCCACCAAATTATACCCTGTAGCTTATGATAAAATACATTTTCCAAAGCAACAAGCATTTGAAGAGAAGAGGCGATGGCAAATGTGCTTGTTTGATTACTCATTTAAACAAAAAAATATCCTTTCCAAGCATAGAAAGGAACTTGTCAAGCGAACTGGTGGGAAAGTCCAGATTCTCTGATGTGTTAGGGGACTGCAGCCCGTGAGTGGGGTTATAGGTCCCCTGTGGAGCACATCTTGAAAGGCATGCAAGGAATCTCCTTTCTCCTCAGATACAGGGATTTCTTAGACACCACTGAATCTCTGTGCTGCCTTATCACAATACAGTGGGTAGTTTGGAAGAAAGGAATGATCAAGGCAGAGCTCTGGTCTCCTGTAGCAGTTATGGTGCCCCTGGCTGGATATTGCACAGAACCACCGTGAAGGAGCTGTAAGGCAGCAGCTCTGAGAGTTTCTGCATGGCAAATTGGAGTGGTGATTAAGGCACCGATAAACTGGTTGTCTTCCCTGAGGGCCTGGGGCTTACTGCCAGATTGAACAGCCAGTGTGTGTATAGCTGTCTTTCCCAAAAGCAGAAATAGGGTATAACAGTCCCACTGCTTCTTAGTTCCATCAGTACAGCATTTCATCCTGTATTTTCTGATCCTGAAGGTTGTATTGCAGGTGGGTTGGGTCTTTCAGGTACAGGTAGAACAACAGAAACCTGAAATCAAGCTTTTTCTTCTTCTTCCTCAGAGACTTGGGGAAAAGATGAGCTCAGAGCTTATGGGCATCTACAGTGCAGCTGCTGACACCATTCCAACATCCCTGCAGGTATCAAATATGTGGATGATTTGAGCTCAAGGACTGTGCCTGACACATGTGTGCCTACACCCTACACAGACCTCCCATTTCCAGGGTATGAGGTACCCAGAAGTGAGTTCAATCCACTGCTGACCCTGTCTTACCAGGCTGCTAAAGGTGACAAGATCCCACGGGACAGCAAACACAATTAATTTAGTATGGCTCAGAGTTTTAAGAATATACATTCTTCAGAGGTTTGGTGGCTTTTTTTTTTTTTAATGCAGTTTCATATAGAGTACATATTAAATTTTTCATACTATATCGTGGACACTTATGACAACACAGCAGGTGTTCAACAGGAATTCCCTGGCAGGAATAGCACAGATATGTTCATAGGGAGAATTAATGATGTCAGAAACTGAAAACCACACCAAAACTTCCATCAGTGTGGGAGCAAGGTATAGGCCAGAGCTGCAGACAGAGAAAAGACTCCCTTCATAAAATACCATTTGTAACCTATTGTACATGGCTTGTACTCCCTCCCAAATGCTGAAATTGTAAACAGTGAGACCTACTTAATCAAAATGCATGCACTCATAACCTGAATTTTAAACAACTTTTGGAATTTGCACAGGAAAATCTGTCACATAAAGGTTTAACAGGAAGATCGGGGGTTAAAAAATGACTGAGACTAAGCAGAAATGAAACCAAATATTAGACTGTATCACAATCAATTGTTTCAATGTAGTTGACCTCAGAAAATATACATTTCATCCCCTCACTTGAACATTGAAATTTTACTTGTAAGGATACCACAAAAAAGTAGTTGCATTTTACTGTGTATAGCTCCATGGGTTCACAGCACAACTTACAATTTTGTAATTAAGGCACCCTTTCTTTTTCATTTTGTTTCGCAGCCATGCTAGTATTTTGTTCCTGTGCCTATAGGATTTCAGCCCGTATTTTTTGATCCTGAAGATAAACCATCCTGGGCAATGCAAAGGGGTTAGACATAGATCAGTCAGGAATTAACAGGTTAGTTAATTTCAAGTGATTGAGCTTTAAAGAGGATTTGGATTATCCCATAGTAAAGCATCTCAAGTTGTAAATCACAGTGGTAAAACAGAGTGAATCTTGAGGGTATATCATTTGCAAACCTTCCCTAATGGTTTTAAAACCTCCCAAATGAATTTGTATATTGACACAATTCTGTCCACAGTGGGGAATATTTGTAGTTCAACAGCTATAAATCCTAGAATAATCTTACACTAAAACCAACTCTGTAAATGTTATATGTACCACTGTGCATTTTCCAGCCATATTAGCTCATTTAGTAGCTCTAACAGAGAGTTGCCATCTATTATTGCTTTCTGCACTGGCAGGTTCACAGCAAAGGATGCTGCAACTGCCCCACTCTGTTCATGGATCAGGTACCAAATTTTTGTGTAGGGACCTAGCTGCATACACTGAATGAAGGAATTTGGATTTATATATATATGTTTTATATAAATCCTATTGTTGATCCCCTGTCTCCTTTTTCTGATTTATTGGGATCTTTTCTTTTTAACACCAAGTCCTTGCTCTAAGCATAATCTTGGAAGAAAAGAAAAGAATTCCACCATGTATTTACAGCTACTAATTTATGCTATCTACAACTTGAGTACAAACACACACATCAGGAATATTGTCAGTAGGAAAAAGATCAGACTTTGATGGAAGAAGTGCAAATTTATGCTGGAGTTTAAGGTTTTCACAGAGCAGTATTCAGTTATGGTTGTGATATATGTTGATAGATTTAGAAGTGGCATCTCTTGTAGTGTGAACAAATGTAGCATACTGCATGCAGCTGCAAAAGAACATTTCTTCTAATGAAATTACATACATAATTGATGCTATGGACCTCATTATATATGAAACAGTGGAATAGTTCTGAACTACTCGAGACATCTGTCTAAACAAATGTATGAGAAATCTTGAGCATCTTTACCAAAAAAAGAATCTTATGATCCAAATGTAAGTATTTTCTATTAAAAATGGTGATCTTGTTGATCCTTTTAACTTTAACATTATAGAGATTGAATTAATACAGTAATGGCCTCATCAAACTTCCTTGTATTGTAATTACAAAGATCTGGTAGGGGTATATCCTTTTTCTAAACATTGTCACATCATTTTATGCTGATCCCTGATCCCACTTTCAATATATCTAGGATTACCGTACTGAACAGTACATACAGCAAACATTACCTGCAATCAATACTATAAAGGCCTGTCTGAGTCAGCTGCAAGTGCACTTTAGAAACTGCCTTTTCCTAAATCATAGCATGGCACTGGAGATCAAACAAAGCACTGAAGATGTTAGTCCCTGAATTTACATCTCAGGATTTCACAAAAGGGCATTTACAGTGGAAGACCCGGCAAAAAAATCACATACCCTGCACTTTAGGAGAAATGTCAAAGTCTGTTTATTCATCCTTTTGCTCAAATGGCCTGGTCCTCAAATCTCATTGAAGTTAATGAAGTGACTCGGGTTATAATAGGGTTTGGATTAGAAATTTATTAAAATAAGTGTAAATATTTCTATTTCACTAATATAAAATTTCCCTCTAAGCAATTACTCCTCTCAAGTCCTCAAGATGTTGAGATTTAAGGGTATAATTGAAGTTTATGAATTGGTTTATGATCTGAGAATGTAGTGTCTTTCTGTTTTGGTAATCTGTGATTGTTTTACCACGTATCTGTGTAAATCAAAGCCATACCAAAAGACACTTAGATATTCTCTACTATTCGGACATTACTGTTAAAAATACAGAAAATATTGCTCTTTCCTCTTCCTCTCCAGAACTATTTTTAGCATTTTTATTTACTACACAGGTAACAGCAAGAAATAAAATAAAATCTGATGATAGTCTTTTTGAGTTAAAAGATACAAATATCAAAAATGTTGCAAAATGGAATGGAAAAACTGAGTAAACTTCTGTTAAAAACTATATTTAAAATCTCAGATGAATTGTGTGTACATTCACCGAGGATATATGTCCTAATTCAGGAGAAAATTGCTTACACTAACGTCCTGAGGTGTATATAAAGTTCTCATGTTATTTAGCCATGGTCAAAACATGGGAACTTCTTAATTTCAAACTGTGCAGTGCAAAGGTGAAAGGGCAACATTATTTTTAGTGATTGAACTACCAGAAAACATTTGTTAGAGTCCTGTAAGCTAGTCTCCCTGGAGCTCCCCCTGAGAAGGACTAATCTGCATGACTAATATTCAGAGTGTAATTCCCTCCCCTGGGCACGACTTCCCAATGCGCTGACAGGCCTTTCTCTGGCTGTTGCTTTGAGTGGTGTCTTCTCCACTCCCTCTGCTCCTGAGGGAATAAAGCGTAGTGGAGGACAATAAAAGAAACAGGACATCAGCACAGTAAAACTCTCATGAGGGGTAGCAGGAGCCCAAACATATGCAGGTTTGTCTGCACCACTCAGAGAGAAATATCTCATTTAGGGTTGTTAAGGTGGAATAATTCAGACTTCATTCTCAAGAAAACATATCTTTTGTGGCTGTGATTATTATCTGTCTACCCANAAAGGAATTCTAAAAAAGGAACAAATGGAAAAAAAAAAAGAAAAAGAAAAAAAGGAAAAACTTAAAATTAAATCCCTTCATATTTCATGAACATATATAACTACGTAGAGAAAAGGGGCCCAAGTAACAGAGAGAGAACATGGCTGAAAGTCAGTTATCTCCTCTATTTTAACAAGGAGATTCCCATTACCAAACTCAGCAGTCAAAACACAGCATAAATAGGGGCAAAACTGCAGACAGTTAAAAGTACTGTAAGGAGAAAATGTTCTGAGTGACACCCTTTAAAGTTCTGAGGAGAAAGATCTCCATTTTGCATAGCAAAGGACTACTCCTAATCGATTGCTGTCAGCAGAAACAGGTAGGCAGACAGCACAAATGTGGAAAATAGCTGAATAATGGGAACAACATCCAGAATTCCAGGAGAGAAAATTTCTCATAAAAATTAATGTAAGATAAATGAGAAAATGCATCCACCATGCTCAGACATGAATCTACACAGACACTGCTTCTGTGTGCCTCTTTTACAAGAGCTGCAGCACATTATCAATTTTGACCGACACCTGAAGAAGAAGCATACCACATAAATGATAGCTCCACATGAGAAAAATGTAAGTTATCTTGACATTTATTTCTACATTTGTTGCTGGACCAGCTCAATTTGTTACCAGTTACAGATCCAGACAGTCTGGATTTTAGTATCAGTCCGGGCACTGCAAAAGCACTGGTCCCTCCCTGAAGCAGCCTTGCAGAAATCCTCTTTCAAGAGCAAATGTGTTTATATAAGCCAGTACAAAAGTAAAACAGAAGAAGAGCATTATACTAAACTGCAACTTATGAATTCTCTTCAGATGAATTTTCTTTAAAAGAGAGCACAGAGAGCAAAAGAGCTGTTTGCTTGTAATGTAATACATACTAATACATAAATTTTCATTAATGCCAAGACAATCTCCAATGACATGCTTGTTTTTCTCTATATTTATTTTTTTTTAGCTGAAAATAACGGAACATTAAGAAAAGTGGGAAATACAGTAACTGCTGCAACAATGAAGGTTTTTCTTTTTCTTTAAAGCGAAACTATTTTTGACAGATTTCAAATATTATTGCATTAGGAAAAAAGAAGAAAATGTCTTATGGACTCCTTGTATTCCTGAAGCAATTACAGTAATTCTATTAATGTGTTATGAGCTGCTTTTCTGATATGATCCAACATAATTGTACCAATTTGCTTGCATTTTCAGATGTCTCTAGTTCCCACTTAAATGGCTAAGATTTCAATGTCTAGCTTTCCATCGTCTTTGGTTTTCTTATGTGGGAGTCGCCTCTTGGCTATCTGCAGAGAAATATTCTCATGCTCTGTGAGCATAGATAGTGTGGCCAGTAAATCCTTTTGTGCATCAGATAAAACAAATCTCCCCATGAGTCCAGCTGAAGCTGCCAGTCACATTTTCTTTGCCTATCATAATAGCCTCACCATAACCAAAGCCTTGTCTTGTCACCAAACACAGGGGAAAGTCTTAATAAAAAGTGGACTCCCAGTTATATGCTCTGAATTTATCACTGTGCACAGTTTTCATTCCTGTTTGCTGAGTTTAATGCAGTTGTAAGCTGCACTCAGTCCAAGATACCTGCAATTGTCAGAGCACATGGAGAAAACCAATTCCCACATACCTTTAAGTAGTATTTCCTAAGATCTTACTCCTGGCTAGCCTTCCTACTGCTCGCTGCTGTGTCACCTCAGAGAGTGAGGAGCACTCCTCACAGTCTTTACAGTCTTTACTGTGGAGGACTTCAACTTTTTGCAGATGTCTCCTCTACCCTTCCCTCTGACCTTAAAATACCAGCTGACCTAGTTAGGTTAGGGCTGCAGAACCAGAAACTTCTGGAGGTTTACAGCTTTGTGTGGATTTAGAAATGAGGACAGCAAAAGATATGGAGACTTTGCCGTGTCTCCCATTCAGAACGTATCAACAATTTCCAGCATTACTATGATCTCCCTGATGGTATAGGGCTGGAAGACCAGAATCCAGATCTCGTATCAATCAACCGTCACTTCTCTTGACGTTACACTCCCCAGGGCACAAATATCCTGAGGAGTCCAAAGATGTGCTGTTCAGGCTGATGCAATTTGGATGAGTCACCATCCCTGGAGGATGATGAGATGTGTGGATGTGGCACTTAAAGACATGGTTTAGTGGTGGCCTTGATGGTGTTAGGTTAAAGGCTGGATGTGATGGTCTCAGAGGTCTCTTCCAACTTTAATGATTCTCTGATTCTCTGTGAGGTAGCTACCTGCGCTAAGCGTATATCAATATTGTAACAACCTCCATGATACCACATTTATTCCCTGTTTTGCTCTTTTCTGTGCTTTTTAGACCAGCTTTTCTGTGTGCCACCTCACCATGTGTTTATCCCCTCATCCCAGCACCTCTCATAACCACTCTGAAGAGATAGATAGATTAGCGTTGAACAGAGCTCTTCACCCACTTCCTGATTCACAAAATTTATGCCTTGTCAGTGAAATGCTGGAGCAGACCCACTGTGTATTTTAGGTCAGTTGGTCCCTGGAGGAGAACATATGGGGAAGGGAAGATTCTGGGCAAAGGTAGCAGAAAAACATGGACTAGGAAGTAGTTCTTGGGCTTTAACTTCTACCTGGCATACATTTCCCTCAGAACAGGTCTTGACAGCCTGATAATACAGAATTACTGTGATGCAGTAGACCCTCCTCCCATTGAAAGTCTTATCCTACAGATCCCTTTGCCTAAAAGTTTACTTTTATCCCTGATATTATGAAGAGGTTTTTCGGGTATTGTTATCCAGAAAGACTTTAGTAATTAAGTAATTCTTTCATAATTTTTAGATTGCACATTTGGTATTTCTTTGGCTCCCTGACTACTAATGCTTACCATGCCAAATAGCTCCTTTTTTGAAATGTTCGCTGTGGCATTCAGCTGTACTCTCTATTGTGGTCTGAAAGAATCTGGACCATGTAACTTGTCATCAGAAATGCATCCAGGATTTTCTAGGATTTGGGAGAGTTCGAATTTGAGACCCAGGTTTTGCCTGTTAGACTGATCCCTAGGTGCCAAAGAGAAGGTCTGAGTTTAGAGCTGCTGCTGTTCAAAGTTTGACAGTATTTAAAGTGGATGTTTCATGCCTAACTCTGCTTGTTATACTTCCCAAAGCTTTCCAGCCATTGTGCATTCTGTGCTATAATAACCAATGCTCTAGCACTCGACTGCACTACTTATAATGCTCCCAGTGCTACTTGACTCTGCTACTAAAAATGCACCTGATGATAATGCCACTTGCCCACTACTTCCTAATGCACCACTGGTTGGCTCATTACTGGATGCCTGGAGGCAAAGTGAACTGTTCCAGTCTTTCTCTCCACCTTGGTAAAGATAAGGGTAGCATAATAAATACCATTCAGCCATTTGATTTCCCAGTTCCACTGAGTTCCTGCATTTGGAATAGGCTGTAAATTCTCTTGAACGCAATCGCCCTAGATTATCACTGATGCACATACACTGAACTTTGTGTTCTTTATTTCAAAACAAGGACTGTCTTCAGCTCAGCAGCTCAGCTCAGCTGCTTTCCCATCTTCATGTGCAATAGATTGTATCTTTAACAAATTATTAATGTTCCTATTACAAACTGATTTGATTTATATTTTTGCTGCTAGCAATGGTCTAATTATTTTTGTATTACTGTGTGGTCATAATGATAATTGTCCTCAATTTACACACTGACTAAGCATTTACTTTCACAGATTTGGAGATTGTGAGGTTACTGATGAGAAAAAGCAGAGAATGTAGAAGTTTAATATAATTAGTTGAAAGAGAAGTCTCTAATAAGGAACCATAAAAACTCAATTTTCATTGAAAGGATCATTTTACACAGTATAGTTTCTGCGTAATTTTGTGGAGTTTTGTTTCTTTTTTTTTTTTTCCCTAGAAGCTGAACAAGCTCATCTTACTTTCACAATTATTTTATTTGATCAGTCTTTTTATATGTGCTTTGTAGATTTTTGGTTTGAGCAATAATATGTAGAGGCTACTGAACCATTTTAAGGACTGAGACCTAACTGTTCCGTACATCTTATGATATTTGAGGAAGAATAAAAGATCCTGGCCCTGCCATTTTCCACAGAGACAGGATTTGCTTTTGGATTGACAAGATACACATAGGTGTGTAAAACATCCACCAGGGTGGATAAGATAACCACAAAATAAACAAATTATCACAGAAGAAGTCTGAGCTTGCTAACAGCTTGTCCATTGTCTGTAAGCCCTGTAGGTTTCACCAGGGAGTCATGTTGTAAGTAGTGATTTGACAGTAATTATGTGGATTTGTGATGGAATGTTTGCCATGCATATTGAAGGTGGCAAGTTAAAACCTGAGCTTATCACGCGAAGGTCTTTTTGTAGTTAATAGAAAGACACAAACATCTGTAAAGAGGAATTCATCTGGTCTTTGCTAGATTTCTGTCTGAGGCTGAGTACTTCCTGGGAGATCTTTACTGCACGCCATTAACTCCAAGGAAAGCAAGAATTAGACTGTATTTAGACAAAAAGAGTTCAGGTGCCTAATTTGCAAGGAATAAATCCTGCCCATAGAGGGTTTATGTTACCCACCTTCACTAAAAAAATAGGGTAAAAAACAATGAAAGGGAGTGGGTTTTTTAAGAGCTTCCAAGCAAAACAAAACTGTACTACTGGAGCATAGAAATATTCAGTTAATAGTTATGTCTCCATGAGAATATTTTTCTTCTCCAGAAGAATAAAAAAAATTAAAAAGAAAAAGCTTTTAAGGAAACTATTACTAATTCCATATAAGAAGAATGTTATTTCTGCTACATTATACCAGCTAAGTATTCTGAAATCATTCATGGCTATAAACATTCTCCAGAAAGATATTCAAAATTTTTGTGCAGTAAACTCTATTTTTGCAGATTTTATATATTTTAAATATATTTTCTTATGTTCACCTGTAAATTCATCATAGTAGATTTTCAAAACTGCAGAATTTCATCACGTGACATCAGAACAACTGTATTTAGGAAAACAGCGCAATCTGTGACAGAGCAAGTGGTTGTTGTAACACAACTCCATTAATTAGACACATAGTTTGACAAGTTATAACCCTTCTTCCTAATTTTAATTCTACCTGGTAGATCTGTAGGAATGAGTTATTAATGCTGATATTCAGAAATGCCACTTAGGTCTTGTGTAATCAAAGAATTGTATTCTCTCAGAACACAAAGGAACCCCTAGTGTGAATTTGTAATTAATGTGCTGAAGGGAATGTTTCCACCCATGTACTGAACACAGTTGTTGGGTCTAATAAACAAGCACAATGGATTCATCCTTTCAACACGATCAAAGAATACATAAAGATACAGCACGTGTAATTTTGGGAAGTGTGGAGACATTGCTTAGCATAAGCTTATATCACAAGAAGGATGTTAGATCCGTGTTTTTGGATATGAGCAATTTCCAGAAGAGATACAAAAACATCTTGCCTAGGCTGGAAGAAAGATGCAGTGTGTATTACACAAAAGATGGGGTTAAACATTTGGTACAAATGAAACCTTGTACCACTTTCTAGATTTTGGAAAGATTGGGAAGACTCCTGAGCTAAAAGGACTCTTTCTAGGTAATGCAAAAATATTAGGAAAACATATTTTATCAGATGAAAAAAACAGGCAGCTTACCAGGCACAATAGCCTTTCTTTACATTGTTTCAGGCTCATGAGTCTATATCTTGCTTGGGGGTTTTTTCAAAGTGCGTTAGTTAGTAATAAAATATATTGGTCCATAGAAAAATTACTGTGTTTATGTCCTTAGGACACAATGTGGTTACTGTGGCTACTATGTATGCCACCCCAATAGCTGCCTTAAGCAGACTGACCAAAGGCATAGATTGTCCTTGGTTGTGTCTCAGTAAAATATAAAAAGTCAAGCACAAAAATCACTGATGTTTTTATCAAAAGGTGAACCATGGCCAGGGGGTGGCCTCATTTAGCTATTTCACACTAAGAATAGTGTAAAAATGCAAGAGGCTCTCCTGTTAGATTTGAGAGTAGGGTGGCTACTCTTGTTATCAGATATCCTGCTGACAGAAAAAGCCATCATTTTTGAACAAAGGTACCGTCCAAAAGTGCTGATGTGCAGCAGCACCTATTCAGATATCTGTTGCATTTTTGTAATTGCAACAAGAAGAAGTGGTCTTGTTTTTATAGGATAGTTACCATAGGTTAGTAATTACTGCTTAAGAACCAGTGTTTAAGATTTAGTCTAGAAACAAAATAAAATTTAGGTATATTTAGAGATGTATGAGAAACCATACCATTGAGATCTCTGGCTATTTTTAATATTTTTCCCATGTATACTTGGTTATTGCCAACATTTGCAGAAAAAAAGAATTTCCAGACTTAAAAAAGTCCAGTTTCTCCCCTTGAATAATTTCAAAAGAAAATTATTCTAGAGGTCCTATTCAGTACTCTTAATTATTGACTGATGTGCCAGGGCCTAGGGATATGACCTGTCTTTAAAATATCTACAAGTTATGAAATTAAGAAATCTGTAACACAACACATACTGGAAACAAGGAAAGCTGGTAAGTCCTACTTGTAGCTGAACAGTCAGCAAAGGCCTCAAAAGTATTTGAAAAGTATTTGAAAAAAAAGTATTCGAAAATCTGAATAAACCTATATCTACCTATCTGTATGTCTGTCTATCTATCTATCTATCTATCTATCTATCTATCTATCTATCTATCTATCTATCTATCTATCTTATCTATCTATATCTCCCACAAAGTTAACTAGATAGTTTCTTAGTGTTTTTCTTTTTTTTCAATGTGGAGACTATTATCACAGAATCTAAACACCTAACACTCTAAACAACATGCAAACTGAAGAAGCTGACAAAATACTTGCCTGGAACATTGCAAATCTTCCTATTTTGTGCTATATTTGCAAGCTCATGCATGAATGCTCTCCCCATATTACTGAGATTTTGTTTGTTAAGTTAGCGAGAATAAATGAGGAAATATATATTTTGTGACTTGAACTGAAAGTACAGAAATATTTCCAGTGTTGCACACAATTTATTTTATTTTTTTTTTTATTTTATTACAATTTATTTTTTATTTTTTAACATAAAGTTTTATGGTAATGAGGGGAGTTCATGGACATTGCTTTCTCTGATTTTCAAACCTGATTTTATTTATTAATAGTTTTGAAATGTCATGAAGCGTCAATTTGCTGTATATGACATTACTTCTTCTGAAAAGGAAATTGTGTGGATTTTTAAATTATCAATGCTATTGGTTTATCATTGAAAGTAAAGAGACCTGAAAGCAGAGAGGAGCCCTGGGGAATTCATAGTAAATCTAATCAGGTAAAAAAGCATTTGTAAATCTCAGTGCATCTTCAAGTTATTTTTCTTTGTGGTAACCATACTTTCAGGAAAATGGTTATGGTACTGTGTTGCAAAATTAAGAACAGTCATTCTTTATTCTCTAGCAGAGTATACTAGATATGTATGTGTACTCCTTCTCTGTCTCTCCCTCCTTCTTCTTCTCACTTTCTGAACAATATTGATTTTTTAACTTATTTTGTAGGATCCCATAATAGCCTTTCTTCAGTAGAACTCACTCTGCAATTCACCTCCGAGTCCTGAAATTAAATGCAGAATATGGACTATCTTGCTGTAAAAGCTATTATTCGAACTTTGAACTCCAAATTCTGTATATTTTCAGTTTGTGAGCCTACACCTACTGCATAAACTCTGTCTGGATGGTGTGTTGTATGCCACCAGAAGGGCTCAGGCTACAAGGCAAAAATGCCTACCACCTCTTTTGTTTTGTTTTCCTACTTGCTCTCTGGCCCTCTCTCAGCCTTCAGCAGTTATGTACCTCAGAGTCAACTTCACACCAGTGGAGAAAAAGAACCTTCTTCCAATAGTTTTTCCACGTGTGAGATCTGTTTATAAGTCATTTACCTCTGCTGTTCTAAACCCATCAGCTGTTATGCACATGGATAATTTTATGGACTGAGCTATATCCTTGAATGGGTAGAGACACACTCTGACAGTTAAGCTATGTAAATGCCAAGCAGTTTGCAGCAAGAAAGCTTTAGCCTTTAAGACTTTCTGGCAGGGACTATGTAAAATGGGATGCTTTTTTGTAGTTCTCTGCACATGCTCTCCACTTTATTTAACATCCCACTTGCCCCAGTTTATAAATGTTCACCTGGCACAGTGGTGGATACACCTCACTCAGGAGCCAAGTGAATGTGGCACCAGTAGTCTTTGGATTATGGACCACCTAATGAAGTCAGGTGCAATTGGAACAAATCCAGAAGCTATGGGTGGACACAAGGAATGAAAGAGCGGGAAAATTCTTGTTTGGCCCTGTTATTATTCATGTCAGAGAGAAAATATTGTCTGTGGCAAATGCATTGGTGCTTGTCAGCAAGGCAAGTGTTTTTAAAACAAAGATTAAAAAATAGTTTCCTGTTCATAAAATCATATAAATTCTATCTATTTTTTACAGTATATGTAAATTATGTTTTGGATTTGATATAATCTACAAAAATATGATTTTTTTTTCTGTTTTATTTCATTCTGTCATCCGTCATAAGATTATATCCCTGAACTGAAAAGCCATATTCATTAATATATAGTCCCATATTTTCAATAACTGCTTTGAAAAAGATGAGTTTTATCCAAACACTGAAGCAAAAGCTTCAATAGAATTTCCTTTCTCTTCAAATAGAATAGTCGTTTTTGGAGTTTGCAGTCTCTACTCAGTGCACACCATTTCCACAAAGCTCTGTTACCTCCTACAGGGCTTTGCTCTCAGGACCTGCCTTTCATCAGTTGTTCTCTGCTCTGCATTTATCTTTCCTTTCTTTACTGACAACACAGAGCTAGATCAGCCCCTCCAGAGGCAAACCCAACATCTATAGGATGAATGCCTAGCTGGGGTCACCCTGCACAGTGCTCCCAGCATCTCTCCAGGCAGGGTGGTCCACGCAAGGGTCTGTATTTTTATGCCTGCCCGTTTGTGCCTATTTGTAAGACTGGAGATTGGCAGGCTTCAGGGAGAAGATAATACAGCTTCAGTTTGCTGTTTCCTAGGAGATTCAGTCTAGAGTAATAAGGGCAGCTGAGCCTCTTTGGAAATCCTGATCCCTGACTGAACAGCAAGACCTGCTCACACATAGCTCCCCCTTAGAAAGCCTGGTGCTACTGGGGCTGCCTTAAGGGGATGCCTTGGTGATCTTGGTGATCGGCGTATCCTGCTGAGACAACTGACCTCCTCAGGCATGGACCAGGGATTACTCAGGAGAGAGAATAGCAGACAAATTCCAGAAGAAACTGGAAGCAGTGACTATAGCTTGTGGTAAAGATACAGCTAGAGACAAGCCATACTTGGTCTGTCTGAGAAAGGTATTAGAAATCGCCCAATAAAATCTGCTAATCTTACATAGTTGTATATGAAGATTAAGGATACCTTTTGTATTATTTAAATATATGAAGAATGAAAAAGAAGGGCCTTTGAATTAGCAAGTGGGTTGCATCTAACTGAACTTTGACAACTGAGCTGGTCTAAAGAGATTGTTTTAGCACTCAATATACTTGGATCCAATGTGCCTGGAAATTAATTGCCTATTGGCAATAGAAGGTAGATTAGCACAAGATCATACTGTGTGAACTACAAAAAATTATTCTAAAGTAAAAACAAAAAATTGGCTGTAATTCCTCAAGAATCAGAATCAGACCCAATATTATGGAAAGCATCCGCAATATCTTGAACACAAGATATAGGAAAGCGTTAATATTTTTTTTGAGAAATACAAATGTAGCAGACATTGACAATATGGAAGATGATCAGAATATCACATGGGAAGAAATGGATAGGCTTTAGAACTGGGACAAGGTATGTGATTTAATTAGTTTGAAATGCGAGGTAATGAACATAGGGAGCAATGAGAATTTCTTCAATCAGAAGGCCCACTGCTTGAAACACGAAGACTTAGGGGTATTAGTCAGTCAAAGAATTATTATGCACCACCTAGGTGCATGTAGCAGTAAAAAATGGAAATACAATTCTCAGATGGATCCAGTGAGGCTTTTGCAAAACGAAAGCATTAAGTATTAATTATAAGTTGCACTGTTGAGACATTATCTGGTATGGAGTTTAGAATTCCAGTCATAAAAAATCAACAAGTTAAACTCCTAATGGAGCAGGTGGAGAGAGGAAAAGAGTTAATAGCAGTGCTGTAGGAACAGGAAGCCTGTTTTGTGGCCAAATCTTATCAAAATTTTTAATGTAACAAAATAAAAACCAAGAGTACTTTTGCTCGATTTATATAAAGATATGATAAAAGCAGATAAAAGTAAAAGAATGCCCATTAAAGGTAAAGGGACAATTTTGACCTAAATAGGACATCATAAATGTGGTATAAAAATTGGAAAAAAAGGTGTTCTACAAAAATCTTACAATAGAAGTAGTGGTGGCAGAAAACTTGAATTGGTTTAAATACTTAATGTTATCAGTGAAAAGGATTTGATAATGAGATTGATTATAATGAACAAAAGCTGGGGATGGAAAAGTGCCCCAGAGGAAGAGAATTCATGTTGAAGTTGGGAAAATGAAGTCAAAAAAGATTTGGTTTTATTAAGACCTACCTTGTCCTTATGCATATAGACTTGGTCTGTTGAAATCAAAGTAATATTTACCTGGACAAAGCAGCAAACAATGAGCAATGAGACTGAAACTTGCAGAAGACTAAGTAATGGAAAGGACAAAAATGCTAAAGAAATTATCCAATGGGAAATTTTCACTATTGTTTGCTATGGGCACATCAGTGGCATGTAGGATTGTATATCTGTATGTCGATGTCCCTCTATGCTGTTTTACCAACCTGAGCTAATTCTCAGGGCCCTATGGGCATCACTCCCTTTCCAGGAGGCTGTCTGCCTGGTCTGAGGGCCAGCTCACAGTGTCTGCCCATGTTCCCACTTTGCTGGCCTAGCTGAGGCACTGCTGCTCTGTGACCATGCTGGGCAGGACACTGGCCTGTGCCTACCCTGCCACCACCCAACCTCCTGGATCCCCTTCCCCTACAAGTGGCCCTGGCCCTAGCAATTCTGACACTAAACTGCTTTCATAATCTGGTATTACTTCTTTAAAGGGAAAGATATTTTCTTGTCTGGGAACCTAATAAGACTTTGCTTTGCTCTTTTTTAATCTGTACATCCAGTTTTGCTCAGTGTTGAGGGGCACCGGGAGGGCTGTTGAACAAGGAGTCTGGATCTAAGTAGGATATGCAGAGAAGCTCAGGAGTTGGGAAGTGCTCTGGAACTCTCTTTGGCAGCTGCCTGCCAGGTCAATACTTGATGCCTTCTGTCAATATCAGCCCATAAAATATCTAAGCACATGAAATCCAGATGTTTTTTTCTGAGCATGCAATCTGAACTAGTTAGGATCACTGGAGATGCAATAAGTTCACAACACAATATGCTGAAGCTCTCCCTTGCATGCAGAAGTGCTGAAAACAATCTGAGTGCTGATAAAGTGCTGGTGGGTATATCAGGGTTAGCGGAGAGCACTGCAATTCCTCTACAGTCCCAGGAGCTGTGGAGGTGTGATTCCTGTGTGTTTTAAATTTTGCTTTGAATATTCCACATATCTGTATTTGGTCCAGGATCCCCTACAGTAGCACTCTTATTTCAGCAAAAGCAGTACAGCAATGATTAACATTCCTAGGTAATTTCCCTCTGTGCTGTTGCACAAAGAGGGGAAGGGAATTAATTTTCCTTTGCACCAACCAACGCTTGAGACCAATGAACTTAAAACAAAGATATTTTTTGCTTCTTGTCTTTCTCTTTTCCCTCCTGGAGTGTAATAAAAGAAATTGTATTTGTGCAAATAAACAGGTATTGCTATAACACCTTCCCTGTCCAAAGCTTTTTCTCGGAGTGCCTTTTTTTTTCCCCTGTGAAGATCTACAGGATTATTCTGGTGTATTAGAGACCCCCAGAATTCCTAAATGTGGGCTACAGTAATGGGTTCTGCATAGACCAAAGAAAATTCTAAGCATGAGAGAAATATTTTAGTGCATTCTCCAAAAGTGAAGTCTCTTCTAAATAGGAAGTTACGGAGGTCTCAGTAAAGTAACTTCTATGAATCAAAGTATTTAATTTTTCTGTATTCACACTTGTTAGCATCTGAGTGTATTTTTCTGTTTTTACTTGAATGCACTGATCATATGTTAGTATTTGATTTTTGCTAATAAAGACGGTAATTGGATGATAGTGAAAAAGGGAAAGAGAAACCAACTTAAAAAGAAAAAATGCTGCAGGAGACTCAAAAGATCAAGAGGGTTGGATTCATTTCCTGTTAAGTTCTTCAGGAGCATTTACAGTGATTTCACTGAGCTTAAGCTCTTGTCCTTAGTGGAAAAAAAGATACTGAGGTTCATTAGCAGCTTTTATTAAATAAAACTTATTATGATAAAAGTACAGTCCCACCTTCCAAAGAACTATGTGGAAAGAGAAAACAGGAATTACTTAAAGGTTGTTGGCAGGTTTTTGTTGTTTGGGATTTTATTTGTTGAGTGAGTGTTTTGGGGATTTTTTTTTTGTTTCTTTGATTGCTTTTTTGCATGTTTGGTTTTGTTTTAATTTGTTTTGATGCAAATACTTTGAAACCAAAGCTCTTTTTCCTCAGAATTTCAGGAATGCCTGTGTTGCAGAGGATCACTTGGTTTATTTACCTGGGTCAGAATAAGAGCCTATGAAGTTCCCATGGGCTGAAGAAAGGACACAAGTCCTGTTTCTACCTCCTGGACCTGATTTCAGAGTTAGTATGTTCTCTGACACATTACTTGATTATGAACATGGGTGTAGGTATGATCTGGAGCAGCCCTGAGTGCAAAGGACAGAGGAGCCATTCCATTTGCAGGAAGAGAGCTTCCTAGCTGGAGGATGCTGACTTTGCATTGTTACTTCCCCTCATGGCCAGAGAACAGCCACTTTGACTCATTTCATGCACTACTGTAGACATGCCCTGTGAGTTCTGAAAACTGTGTTACCATTTAGAAGTCTTTTCTGCATTCTTGCTGCCAAAACTCCTGCCTGTTTTTAAATTGGCATAACATTAATCATTTCAACATAGCAAATGCTTTGCCAGGACTGAAGGTAGTGTCCCCTGACACTGCTGATTATTTATGTTGAATCATTTTCAACATCGCTTCTTCTGTCTTCTGTTTTGTCAGCCCTTGCAGAGTGTCATTTTTCTAATAAATTATTATTTTGAATTCACAGAAGTAAAAGATGAATAGGGTAGAATGAAGCAGACAAACAAACAAGAAAAGATGAAAATTGAAAATTGTTTGGGAATACATTTTGGAATAAATGGATTTAAAAATACTCTCTTGCTTGCAGTGTTGCTTGAAAAGCAGTGACAACTCAAATATCTCAACAAATACAGAGCAATTCATGCTGTAAAATAACAGTGGAGTTTTAAAATTTTCTAGATTCATGGATGGAAAGGGGGATCTGCATTATGGGGAGTTTCAGGGTGTGGAGAGAAGGACTGTGACCGATTATTACCTCTCATATTACATGGTGAGTCATGCAAATGGACTGAGTTTAACTACTTGGCTTTCGGCTTGAGGTTTACAACACAAAGACCTCAGAGACAAGGATTTCTTCTGGCTTTTGAGTAATTTTCCCTTTGTATACAGCCACATACACCTCTGCTTAAGTGAGAAGTGAAAGGCGGTTTCTGAGGGTGAAAGGTGGCAAGCACCTACTTTTGTCTCCAGGACTTCATTCTATTCCTTGGTTTTAGGTAGGTATGTGCACACTCTGAACTTTTGTAAGGCAATGATCCAGTGCACTGCTGGATGACCTTGGCTCCCACTGGAGTCAGGGGTCCCATACATACAGCATGGCACTAATGCCCATGAGTAGTCTGATTACAGAGAAATACATGCAAAACGGGATCAGCCCCACAGAGCCCCTTGACTCCACAGGGATACAGAGCATTAGGTCTCAGCTAATGGAGGAATCAGCCCTGAAGACCTGGAGTTGGTATTGCCACTGACATACACTGGCTGTGCTGAAGGAAGGAAGGCAGGAAGGAAGGAAGGAAGGAAGGAAGGAAGGAAGGAAGGAAGGAAGGAAGGGCTTCAGAACATCATAGTTCTGAGAAGAGAGAAGAAAGGACTGTCTGTTAGGGAATAAGGCTGCAGAAAGGCCATAAAGCTGCCCTCCTCTTGCAGCAAATAAAGCAACAGCCGTGCAATCCAGCTCAGACAAGTATTCTCAGGTCCCATTTCCAGGGAAGCACACAATGACAAATTGAATGAAGCAGGCAAATTGGTGAGAGAATGATGGAAGAATCAACATGCAATGGGGCAGAATAGTCCTGCAGCTGTCTCCGCTTTGTCTCCTTTTTCCAGCAGCTGCACTTGAAGAAGGATGTCACTTAGGTCTCAGTAGACATGGTAAAGACTGAGCATTATTTTGCATTAATGTTTTTAAACTCCTTTCTCATTCTCTCTTTTTTAATTTTAGTTGACCTGAGCCTCAAATTCTCAATGATCTTTTAAATATCTGAGGAAAATAAGCAAAGCACTTATATTTATATCTGTATAAATGAAAGCTGTTTCTTTGGATTTTTATTTATCTTTTTGTAGGCATTATTTTATTATTTAATTTCTCTTAATTCTGCTTTGTTTCACTTGGCAGCTGCAGAAATAGTTTCTAGCTTCTGGCAAGGAAAAGATGAGCAAATATTCTCTGTCTTGAAGTTAAATACATTGCTGCAGCAACAGGCCTCTCCAGCTTTCCAGCTACCATGAATCCTGAACCTTCTCTTAAACTGGTAAGACAGCAGCCATGCCAGCACAACACATTGCCAGAATTGTTCAATCAGGCCAGTCTATATTGATTTATTTTTAAATGTATTCAGCATCAGTTCTTCTGTTTTCTGTCAGTTAGCGATACTGTCATTGCTTTGATTCACCACTCCTTCTCCTGCAAATCGTATGAACACATTATCAAGTAGCCAGTGCACCTTGGTTTGGAGGCTAACAATAGAGGATCAATGTCCCAGGGGTTCAACCCTGAATTTCAATAATTCAATTAAATTCCTTGAATACTGGATTCAGCCAGATCGATTTGACATTGCTTGCATGTTCACGTAGAAGGCATCCTCCACAGAGAACCTGCATATAGTCCCCTTGTCGGTGTACAACAAAGGGAAAAGAGAAGATATTGAACTGGAGGAAAGATAATCAAGCATTGAACCTGCTGAGCCTAGCAGTAAAAAAAATGTTCAGGAGAATTCTGCAGCAGCTGAAGCCACTGGAGGATACTGTATGTAAAATTGGGGTCCTATTAAAAATGTATAAACATATCCAGGATTAGATTTTAAAGCTATTGCTACAGGTATGGAATGAGCTTAACTCAGAACTCCTGGGTTCCCTCTAGGCTCATTTACAACTAACCAAGGGAAAAAATAAACTCTTTTATTGCTTGAATAATTCTATGCTACCTATAACAGTAGTTAATAGTTAATAAGGATTTATGCCTCTCATAACTGAAAAGTGTATCTAGATTCCACAAGTGGATATATACAGGTGCTAGAAATTCATCACCCATACTTTCTTCACAAACAATATAGGAAGAAGGAAGAAGAAAGAAGAAAGAGTCTTTGCAAGCCACCGGTCGTGACTACACAGAAAGATTCTTTAAAGAGTGCTCAGTCTTCCAGGCTCAGCTCCAGACATCTGTGGAGCTGTTCCTTTGCATGCAGAAGCCTACGATGCAGTACCCTCCATCTTGCATGGTACCCTGTGTGGATAGTTATTCAGGCCAGGTGTAGGTGTAACAACCTCCTTCCCACCTAGCAGCAGCTGCAAATCTATAACTTCAGGATGTGCTGACTAGTGATAAATGCTCCTCCTTAATCTGCAGGTGGAAGTTTCTTGGGACCCTCATTACTTCCTGGTGGATGTTTGTACACCATCCAGAATGAGAAATTGTGGTTTTATTTTAAGCTGCTGCCCTTGTGTAATGGAAGAAGGTAAAATAGCAGTAACTGATAGTAACAGCACTATGCAATCAACTTCTCAAGCAACAGAAAGTCTGCCATGGCTAGACATTCTATATGTTTTGGAGAGGACATTTGTCCTTATGGTCAAATTCACAAGCAGTTTTTCATTGACCACTAAGGGACAAGTCAGTCCTCTTGAAAAAAGAACTACTGGGAACTCAATTAAGAAAAAAATCAGACTGTTTCTTATTAAGTGTTATGATTATTGAACATTTAAGTGAAACATCAAATAAGGTTTTGTGATAAATGGTCCATCTAGGACATATCGTAATAATACCCTGGAAAGTAGTCATTTTTAGGTCTTTCAGTATCAATAGCCAGCCCTAGAATAGCCAGAAACAGAAACAAAAGATCATTTTAATTTTTAAAGGATAAATTTCTTTTATGTATAAAGTACAACCATTTCAATTTCATAGCTAATTTCCTTCATTGCTATGCTATTTCTTATTCATTTATTTGTATAGTAGCGGACAGAGATTCTTTCTGAGCTGAGATACTTCACAAAAACTCAGAAACTCCCCAAAGTTATTTTTATAAAACATGAATAAGGATCAATAAAAGCTGTAAAGGATACAGATTGGAATACATACCATTCTGAGATGGGTAAAGCCATTTACATAAACAAAAAATGAGCATTGTTGGGTAAAACTAATGTGTAGTAGTTTCAGCTTAACATTTTATAGAATAAATAGATGCCTATTTTGTTCTTTTCAAAATAAAAGAAAATATTTTTTTACAAAATCTTATTCCCCTTGTTGACATCTTTGCAAACCAGAGTGAAATTTTCATTGACAATATCTCTAGGGACACCATTTTAATATCTTTTGACAGTGAGTGCTTTCCCTCTGACTAGTTGGCTTATGCAGGATGAGCCTCCCTTCTATACCCTCATTCACCACACAGGGTTTTGTTTTTTTTCATTTCAATCATTATTTCAGTTAGGCAGGGACTTTTAAAAAATTGTGTCTCTTCTTATTTGTATCCCACAAACTGAATTGTAATGTTAATGCTAGTAATAATATTTGTTTGAATACAATTTCAGGATCAGTCCCCACTACTATACCGTTGCAGTGATGGTTCATTATACAAATATGCTTGTGACACAGACTGTTGTCCTTTGTGGCTGAAGCAGAGCTAATCCAATTAATTTGTTCATGAAAGACAAGCTGGTTTTAAAACAGGGTCTAGCACAAAGAGGAAAGGACAGTGTTTTATTAACTTTCTCCCTTGTCTCAAGACATATTTATTGCTTTCTGCTCAAGCAGAAATAATAAAAGCCTAAGAGTACAACCACATGCGTGAAAAATCTTTCAGCTCTTGTGCATGTAAATAGATCAGATTTTTGATTGAAAATACTTTATGCATCTCTTAAGGCTTAAACTTTAAAATGCCTAATTTGGAAAGATACCAGTATGTGCAAAAGAGTGACTTTCATAATACATGGCAGCAACATTATTAATTAAAGCAGAGGACACTGCAAGGATATGTGAAAGCAAAGTAACCTTCAGCCAGCAGAAGCAGACTGAGCTGTAGGTCAATTTTATTGTGTTATGGAGGCAGACATTCTTTTTCACATTGTGTTACCAGAGATACCAGTGAGATACTCAAGGCAGGTTTTTGCAAAAAAGAGAGATTGCCTAGGAAGCCTCAGTAGTCACATATAGAAATTATGTGATGGATCAAGAATATTGTCTCTTACTCCATTATAAACACTCTTACCAGTGATGATGGCCTTTATATGTCTCTGAAATAAAAACTGAACCCAGAAAAACAGAGTGAAAGGGTGACTGTGTATTTACATGGCACAAAGAGACAACATGTATTAGCAATTACTCTACTGGGAGACCTGTGAATTTGAGTTGCAGGCTCACAGTCATGGAGGATATCCCTTTCTGGGTGCTGAGCATGTACTCCGACTGGGCTGAAAATCTCCAGGAGGATGCTGTTGGTGAAAGTGCTTTTTCTTGGTCTTAAAAATAAAGACATGTTTATCTGAGTGTCTGGCAGAAATTTCTTTCCCTCCGTGTTATGGCACTAATAGTCATTAGCAGGTTTAAAAGCTTTACATCCTCTAGCTAGGTAGGATGCAGCAAGGTAGCTGCCTCAGTATATCCTAGGTCAGGAGTTGGAACAATATTCTCAAAAGTATTATTGCATTTAGAGATGGGGTCATGCTCACAGAGTTTTATTGTCTGTCTAAAACAGCTGCTTTGAGAAGTATTTGTCCAGTTATGAGCAAACTGGTTTCTCTAAGACTTGTCCTCCTTGACCTTTATATATTGCAGCTATAAACAGGACAGAGCTTCACCTGGCTTTATTTGCCATGGGTACACTGACGCTCAAATACTTAGAAAACTTTCATAAGGCAGAATCCGCACTTCTGTTGAGAACACATTTCTGTCACATAAACAGGTTGTTCTGAGTTGTTCTGAGGCACTGACTCATAATGCAGTCTAGTCTGGAATGGTGCTAATTAGCAGCTGCTGGAAACATTGATTGGCTGATATATTGCTTTCAGGGAAAGTGTATGCAAACCCACAGTGCAGCCTGAAGTATGCAAGGTTCTGCTGTCTGGAGTATGATGTGGAGTCAGGTTACTCTCTTATTATGAGCTTTCGACCTCTATTGCGTATATGAAGTAAATATCATCAAAGATAATCCAGTTGTAATACTCTTGTAGACTACTATGTGGATAGCCCAAATCTTCTTGATTTGGAGATAATAGCAAACAAATAAAACCCTAGAGATCATTAGATTGCCTATATCTGGGTATGATTTAGAAAATAAAAGGAAACAGGAGAACATTCTAACAATAAAATGATGATTCAGTCTGTCTGTGGAATATGATTATGAAAGTATTTACATGTCTTTACAAGTCATAACCAGAAACATGGCAACAATGTGGAAGTTGAGGGGTACATGAGACACCCAAGCCTCTGACTTGTCTCTGTGATGGTGCCACTTTTACTTGATGACTGATTGAGAAGACCTGATCATCAGAAGCTGCTCACCTATTACAGGTGGGCATTGCTACATATCTTGTAGGGGGCCACCACTTCTATACCTGTGCATATTTTCTCTTGCTTGGCTAAGCTCAGTGTGTTTTGGATGAAGTGCACAGAAGCGACAATGCTGTACCTACTGTGCAAAATGTTTATCCAACCCTACAGAAGCCCTGTGTAGACTCAGTCCTGCACATGATTCTTTCCTCTTATGCTCTAACCTGTGTCACTTACTTTTAACTTGTGCTGTTGGTTGAGGGTCATCAACCACAGGTGACTGGACACTCATTTTCTCAGTGCCTCAACAGCAGCAAACCTGTCCAAAACCATACAGCAAAGCATTTTCTAACAAATGTGTCCCATTCTCTCCTGTGTCCAGGTTGTGATTAAAGCTATTCCCGCTGCTACCTTGTTTAGAACTGCAGAGATGAATACTGAGGTGTAAAAAGTTGAGAAATGTTAAAATGGTTATCCTGGTGTACCTCATCAGCATTAGTGAGGTAATCATATTTTATATTTCAAGGAAGGTACTTTCCTCTTGGTTCATTATATGCATCTTTTTTCTCTCTTTTTATTTTTTCATCTATGAAAACATCTTTGATCACTCACGTACAGATTTTTGTGACCATCTTTTCTGTAAGAAAAAGCATATTTTCTGTAGATCCACTTTTTCCTGGATCTACAAGTTTGGATGGAGTGAAGAATATATTTACAGTAGGTAGGGCCCTCAAGTAACAGAGGTTCCACCATGTTGCAAAATAAATGCTTCTACCAATTGATAGCTTTATTTGTTAAAAATAACGTATTAGTACTCTAAATTGGTCTAGATTGATTTCTAAGCCAGTGGAAGATTTTTTATAATTGTTTGCTAGCCAGAAATTTTCCCCTGACATGCACAGTGATCAAACCACTCATAATGTTTCCCATGTACTTTAACAGGACTCAGCTCTAAGCTCCTAGGAAAAGTGAGATTTTCGAGGTCTTAGTAACTCTTTTACATCTTCACTAAACATTTCCAATTCATGAACCTCCTCTTTTACAGGCAACAGAGTTTTTATATTTTCTTTTTTGCTATTTTATTAGGATTATTATTATACAGTGGAATAAATAGTTTGTACTTCCTCTTAGTATTATTTTTTCATTTCTGAATATGCTTGGCTGAATATTTCTGAATACAGCTTGACTTTTTTTTCCCAGGAGGTCATGTTGGAAACACTGTCTATTTATCGCTTCAAAACCAGCACTTTTTCCAAAACGATCCCTTCCTTCAACTCTGACCTAAATTCCATTTTCACAGATGCTTGTCCTTAAATTCAATTGTTTTAGAAAGCATGATGCTCAGATGGTCTCCTCTTGCTAAGTGAACTTGATTGCTCTATCGAACTGGCCTGTCCTTATCCTAATTTACCACTTTACTGGTTTTGTGTGATCTATAGACCTTACCATTAATGATATTTTCTTCAAGATCATTGATAATAATATTGACTAGTGTGGAGGCAAGAAGAGACCGTGATGAGATGTGACTAAAAGTATTCCTATTAGGTGATGATTATCAGCCAGTTTTAATTCATTGAATATATACCACAATGAATTTTTGGGAAATATATCAAATTTATTATTCAGAATGTGATGAACTTCCAGGTCAAATTATGTCCTCTTAGATGGCTTTGTCATATTTGTGATCTCAACAGAACACAGCTCCTGTCAGTGAGATCTGTTTCCAGTTAAGCCCTACTGATTAGCACTAAAGGTACTATGATTTCTTTTTCACCCTGCATATACCATGTATCCACCCACCTATTAATGTTCCCCAGTATGCCTCTGTGGGGTTTTGTCTCCAAGAAGCCGATTCTAGGTTGAGATCACTTCCCCCTAGGTGAGTTTTAAGTGATCAAGTTGTAATAAGGGACAAAATTTCAGGAGAGAAGTAGAGCGTGAGGGGAAGTAAGAGCTGGGTAGAAGGGTTACATGACAGTGAATCCAGCACTCTGCCTTATTATCACTTTGCTCCTTGGTGAGTTGTTTTGTTTCTTTGCTTTGTCGTGGGTTTCTTGGGTTGATTGGAAGTTTTTCCCCTGCTAAATGCTTTGTGGCTCTGATGTTCTCAACTGGGACATCTGGGACATTTCAGGATTTTTTTCAATAATTTTTCTTATTCTCAATAGCCTGCAAGAGTAGGTACATCAGTGCATGAGAATAGTGACCAACTTGCAAGGGAGTAATTTTTCTTGATGTACTGTGGGTTATATCATAGAGGTTTAATAGCTTAATGAAAACATTTAGTGCTTCTGCATAATTTTAACACCTCCCCACCCCCAATAAGCACTAAGTATTACAGGTTCCTGTAGATTTTTCTTTGTAAACAATCAACAAGAAAACTGAATTAGAGTAGTATTTTAGAAATTTATTATAGATGCTTTACAGTACAAACATTCAATTTTAAAGACTTTTTTCTTCTCCCCCAACTCTTAATATTCTGGCCCCAAACACCACCTCAAAATGACATTTCTGGCTTCAGAAAGCCAAGAGCCACATATTACTGGAGGCTGAGAAAGCATCATTGTATGCTTGACCTATTTTACTCCTTTCTATTGGCATCTGTTGCTGGCCATTGTTGATGAACAGTTGGGTGTTTGGTTTAACCCAGTTTATTGTCCTAGTGGTCTCTATTTCTCCAATAATTAATACGTATTCTTTAGGAATACTAGCATATTAACTTTCTTCAACTTGACTGCACAAGTTTTTAAACCCTGACCATTCAGGCTAAACATAGAACTGTGGCACTAAGGTGAAGGGCTGCATGTTATGTATATTTCCTTTTTCTGTTGCCAGAAACGCAGTATTCCTTAAATAAGGAAACACCTTAGTTATATTGTATATTTCAGAAATCTATCTAACCTCAAATATACTCAAATTCTCTTCATATTTCTACCATGCAGAATAGCTGTCATTTTTTCTGTATATATAGTTTCAGAGAACAATTAAGTGGTTTTGAGATAAAAAGAACAACAGAAAAGGTAGAAGGAAATTATAGAAGATATTATTTTATATTAAGGGAGAGTATCATTAGCTGCCAAGTTTCTTAGAATGCAACCTGAATAAAGCACATGCTATTGAGTTAAAAGCAGTAGTACTTATTATACTGCTTTTACCATCCTTCAAAATCTATGATTTTGTTCAGTTGAAATTACTTGCTGGTGGATGTATATATGAGTGCTGTGATACCCCTAGGCCCACAGTTTGAAGACACTTCCATGTGTCACCTAGAGAGACAATTGCCGTGAAATTCAAGTCACCAAAAAACAGACTTTGAGAAGATTCAGATGAAGAAAGGCTTCAATATGGCTGGGTTCTTTTTTTTTTTTTTTTCAGTAGCAGTACACCCATCTGGTACAGTTCATTGTTCTTGTGCTATAGTCATCTGAAAACTGAAGCAAATTTAGTATAAGCTAAATGGATCCATAATTGAGTAAAACAAGTAATCTAAATTCTATTTTTTACGTCACTTGATTGGAGATATGCAGGCCATCAAGATACAAACACACTCAGCAGGAAAAACCACCAGATCAATCGAGCACACTTTAAAGGAAATGTAGCACAGTCACTATCTCATGAGTCCTTTGCAGCCCATACTATTGGCTTACAATAATACCTTTAGTACTCAGACATACTGATGTAAGAGTGTAACATTGCCGCGGATCTGTAGCTACCCAGGTTTGGGCACTGACAAAAAGAGAAGTCTTAACACAGCAGTTGAAGCCACAATCATGCAGTGAAATTGCTTTGTCAGTAATTTTGACTGTTCCCTTTAGAGAAAGGAATATGTTATATTCATTCTTTCCACATTTTCTCAAAATATTTTTTCAGTATGCTGCTTAGAAGTCAAAACATTTCCAGTTTCTACACTCTGCCGTCATAAGCCAGAGTGGAAAATAGAGTTGGATGTTCAAACCTGCCTCTCATGCACACTGAAGGAGCCAGCAGAACGATTTCTTCACAATATAAAGATGTGATTTATGCCTCTACTCTCCTACTTTGCACCGGCAAGCATGCTGTGCTGTCCTTTGCTTTTATGCAAACTGTAATCCATACAAAATTCTCTGTTTTCATATTGGTGACTGATGTACCTGTTTACTTCAAGCTTAGACAGAAGTAAAATAAACACTAGAAGAAGTCCATGAATGTGAAAGATTGCCCACAGGTTTATTTTCCTTCCTAGAAGCCTCATACAGAGTTAAAAGTGTGGTAGTCTGGCACGAGGACAAGAATTTTTAGCTGTGCTTAATGTAATTAAAGCCTGTCAGACATAAACATGAGGTGGCTGTCCTGCAAATTGTTATGCACATCAATAATTACAGAATTGTATATGAATATATGTCTGTGTTTGTGTCAAACCTACAAGCTGCTCCAGTGAAGCCAATGTGGATCTATCTGTTTGTGCGACTAAGGTTCAGCTCTGCAGGTCCAGGGAGAAAGAATTGTGCTGTATCTTTTATTGATGGGAACTATGAGACATCTTTGTAATTTTAAAATAGCCTTTGGAAGAAAAGCAGAATCTCGATCACTAGCCAATAACAAATTTCTTTTCTACTTTCTTTTCTTCTTTTCTTTTAATCTTTCCCTCATCTCCAAGGCAGCAAGAGAAATCCTAATT
Source organism: Phainopepla nitens (assembly GCA_013400175.1). Taxonomy (NCBI): domain Eukaryota; kingdom Metazoa; phylum Chordata; class Aves; order Passeriformes; family Bombycillidae; genus Phainopepla; species Phainopepla nitens. Next base: position 2,578,227 of record VXBQ01006195.1, on the reverse strand, counting down.
TGGTGCACCTCAAAAAAGAATATAGAGAATCGGGACACGGAGGTTATTCCTGCTTCTGTTTCCACTGCAGAATGGATCAGGTTGGAAGGGACCACAGGGGGTCATCTGGTCCAACCTCCCTATACAGACAGGACCATCCCAGAGCACATGGCATGGAATTGCATTCGGATGGTTCCTGAATATCTCCATAGAGGGAGACTCCTCCACCTCTCTGGGAATTTTTTTTCAGTGCATGGTCACCTACACAGTAAACAAGTTCTTCCTCATACTCAGATGGAACTTCCTGTGCATCAGTTTCTTCCCATTATCTTTTGTCCTACTGCTTGGCACCACCAAAAGAACCCTGGCTTCATCCTATTGACACCCTGCCTTCAGATACTGATAGACACTGATGAGGTCCCTCTCAGTCATCTCTTCTCAAGGCTGAACAGGCCCAGCTCCCTCAGCCTTTGCTCACAGGAAAGATGCTCCTGTCCCTTGTTCATCTCCATAGCCCTACACCAGACCTGCTCCAGGACCTCCCTGTCTCTCTTGTACTGAGGAGCCCAGAACGGGACACAGCACTGCAGATATGCACCATGAGGGCTGAGTAGAGAGGCAGAATTCCCTCCCTCAGCCTGCTGGTAATGCCTTTCCTAAAAGAAGAAATTCTTATTCATGGCTAGGAAATGAAAGAAACACTTTGTCAAAAAATTTACTTCAAAGTCAAAGAATTAAAAAAAAAAATCAAGAGATTCTGGTTATGCTGCAAAAGGGAATTTTACTCCCTCTTACTGGTAGGGCAGCGTGTGTTACAAAAACATGGCTTATTTTACACTAAGCAATAATTCTGTAGTCAAAAAACTACAATAAATCAAAAATTTAAGAATTAACCCTCCTTCAGCTTAAGCACTCTAAGGTTCTTTTTTTCACATATTTTGGGATTTTTTGCCTTTGAAGCATTGCTTCCTTGCTTGCAGAGTAGCTCAACTTTGTCTACAAAAGAGATAGAAACTAGTTATACATTAAGAAGTACCTTATATATCATGCAGAGTTTCTACACTCTTTAATAAAAAAGCTTAAATAAACCTGTCTCACTTTTAAGACAAGTTTTGCACTGAAAAACGCTGCTCTCCTATGTAAGTGCTGGGGTGGTTTACTTTCCTTTTGGTTCTCAATGCTTGCTGCCTTCTCAAAAATATTGTGATGTTAAATTTACTTTGTATTCAGCTGTAAAAGTATGTTATTATTGAATAGAAAGGACAATTCTGGAAATGAAAATTTTAAACTGTAAGTGGTGGTGTTTTCTTTGAGTTGCAGTAGCTCACTTGTGGGGGAAAAAAAAATCTGAGCTCTACGTCAAATTCTGACATTCACATTTAATAAATTAATCATAAACCACATAAGAGCTATGAGTTAATAATTATAAATTATAATTTTTGAAGTAATCCAAAGATTGTTTAGCTATTTGCAAAATGTGTATCTAATCACTTAGGGACCTGGTCCCTGACCATGCAATGCTAAAGTGTTATATTTAATAATCAGAATTACAATGAAATCCAAAAATTTTTCTTGTGTTTGAAGTAAGAAGTCCAGTTACCTAATGAACAAATGTGAAGTTTTAGATTTTATCTTTTCAACAGCCTCTTGCTGAAAGAGTTAAACTGTTATATGACTAGAATAAAGGCTAGACAGATACTGCTCCCAGGCAAAAGAGAAAAAAAATTGCAGAAGAAAACAGAGCAAATTCTTAAATGAGAAATCCAAATAAGCATACAAATCATCTGGGCTTAGATCACTTTCAGAGACAATTGTAGGACTTCAGTGATTTTACGGGTTCTCTGTAATTCTCTTACTCTTGAAGAGTGATGTCACTAGTGAATGACGCCACTTTTTGCATAAAAGTGTTCTTGAGTAATCAGGTTTTGTCCTTTCACCAGTAAGGATTGGAAAAAAAAAGTAATGATACTAAAATTTGCAATGTTTCTATAGAGCTTCAATCACCACTAAGCTAAACTGAAAACTAAGAGACAAAGCACTTCTAAAAATGTTGTCTTAAAATCCAGATTTGGAAGCAAATACTAAAGTATCAAACTTCTTGGACACTTCTATCAGGTTTAGCCCATAATTAAACACTAATAACACAATATGAAAGGTAGAGGGGGAGTTTGTTGTTTGTTTTGTTTATTTGTCTTTTTTAATTTTTATTTTTTATTTATCTCCGTTTGTTTATACTGAAAGATTTAAAACAGAGGAGCAAACAAGTAGTGCCTGAACACAGATTCCAAAGTAGTTTCCTTTAACTTAAATGGGACTTGGTGGAATTTAGAACTTCTTAAAGGCCAACTATTTCATTAGTATGATACCATGGTTCTGTGATCCTAAATTTAAACTTGCACTTATGAAAGTGTTATCTCAGATACTAAGTTTGCATTTTAAGATATTTCTGTAAGTTGAGAAGACACAAGATTAAGATAATTAGCCAGCATGTGTCTTTCTCAGCAAGCAGCTAGTCTAAGAAATCTTTTAAGGTTTTTCCTATAGGAGAAATGTTTTGGTTTCTTTTCCTTTAACAAAGAAAAGAAATATATTGTTAAATGTATTTAACAATGGTCAAATATAAGAATTTAGTTAACTGAAGTGTTATCAACAATTTTAGACCTTTTTGTCTTTACATCTTAGTGTAAAACATTTTTCTTAACTTGAAAGAAGAATTAGGAGGCAGTGATGTTTCGAGATTGAGATGTAGTTTAATTTCCACCATATGGTGTTTTTGTTTTTATCACCATCTTTGGAACAAAGGGTAAGACTTCGTTTTTTTTTTTTTTTTTTTTGAGAATATTTAAATGGCTGACTTAAATTCTATAAGTTTTGTTATTTTTTCCCTTTTATTTCTTTTTTTTTTTTTAGCAGCTTTCACATATTCAACACTGCATAAAAGACCCATTTGTAATTATATGTAACCTTTGTAAAGCCTCTGGGTAAGGTCTACTCATTAATCTATAACCTGACTAGCCTTGGAGGTAGTGCAATTGGTGCAGCCGTGTATTAAAGGCTCAGGGACCAGAGACTAGAGGTACAAAAGGGATAATTAAGCAATTGTATGAAAGGAAAGGGAACAAAACTAAAGGGATAGGATGATATTAAGGAACATGCCAAGCAGTAGTAAGGACAAGGGAATGCAAATTCCTATAGACAAAAATCGAAAAATAAGGAGGCAGTGCCTTTTTCAAAACAAAACCAATTTAATGTTCTCATTTCTTAGTCAAGCACAGACAGCCTTCACTAAATTAGGTCTCAAATATTGTAGTAATCATACAACACAGACACAGGGTTAGTTTTTAAAAGTGCGCCCCTATTTATCTTTGTTTTAACAAACAAGCTGCCTCACAGTAGCTCTAAAACGCACAAGCTAGAATATCTCAGAACATCTCAGCAAAAAACAACACGTAGACAAGCGTCAAACTGTAACTAAGGGTAAAATCCTGCCCCTGGACACCAGACTGTGAAGAACACCTGGCTGCTGGGCAGCTGCTCTCCACTGATCCCAGCCCTCTGTGGATTCACCATGTAGGTGATCATCAAGGGTCTGAGATGTGAGGCATTTTTGGGAGGAGAGAGGGCCAAGACTCAAAACACTAGCTCTGATGAAGCTTTATGGGTTTTGCAAGACTTTGGTAGGGAATTCTTTGAAATTGTGAAAGCTATTCTCTTTGCTGTTTCTAAAGGACAAGGTCCTGTCGTCTTTTTGACTGCATGCTGAGACAAATATCTAATTTTAAATTCATTAAGTATTTCATTAAGTACAGGTTTCATTGAGGGCAGGTCTCTCCACTTGATCAGACACTTGCCTTGGCATCTTTCTCAGTCTGATCTCCTCTGACCAGTCTCTAAAATGGTGGCATTAAGTGGTGATTTTTTCCCGGTTGCCTGCAAAAATATCATCATTCTGTTGAGAAATTTAGACTTGGCTTCAGGGACTGGGTTTCCTTTAAAGAAAATTTCATTTTATGCTTCTGTAATCCTTCAGTGTGTTTCTGAATACAGCAAGACTGTCATGCATTCATAAACTGATAACATTTCAACCAGTAAGTCTTGCACTGAGGAAGGATGGGATAGGATAAAAAAACCAAGCATTATAAACTTTTGAGTTTTTATATCCACTTTCACAACAAGTGATGACTATTTTTCAGGTGGGTAAAGCTATTTTTACCGAGAGGTTACATGAGAACCTCATTTTTCATCATAAATAAAAAGTAATTTTTAAAAGAGCTATCTCTGACCTTTATGTTTTCATAAAAGCGAGGCAGCAGTTCAGGAGACCCAGCATGGTCATCTGTACCTCTGCCACTGTGCATGAAAGGAAAAGTCACTATGATGGGCATCAAGTGACAGGACAAGGGGGAAAGGCTTTAAAATGACAGAGGGTAGGTTCAGATTGGGTATTAGGAAAAAATTCCTTGCTATGAGAGTGGTGAGGCACTGTCACAGGTTGCCCAAAGAAGTTGTGGATGCTCCATCCCTGGAAGTGTTTAAGGGTGGGTTGGATAGAGCTCTGAGCAACCTGGTCTAGTGGAAAGTGTCCCTGCCTGTGGCAGGGGTAATGGAACTGGATGATCTTCAGGATTCCTTCCAACCCAAACCGTTCTGTGATTCTATGATTCCATTACCTCCAGATACTGGAGTTGTAATTTTGACAGTCCTTGCTGGAGGAAGACCATATGTTCAGTGAGGTAGAGGTCTATTGGGAACTAATCCTATACCTGAATACGCATCTAGGTTACTTATTAACTTTTCAAAGTTACTGTATTGCAGAAATTTTATTTTAAATTCTCAATGAAAATAAAATACTTAACTCTAAATAAGAAAAATTGTTAAAGGGAATGTGTTCCTGCTGTACCTCTCTATGTGTTTATTGACCTAATTACGTAAGTATGGGAAAATAGAAAAAGGTTTGGAAAAAAAATAAGAAAACAATCATAATGTTGAACAGAATGCATTTTAATTTGCCTTTCTCAAGGGCAAATACTATAATTGCAAATATAACTAAAACTCCTTTTAAAAAATGCAACAGAAATGTTAATGAGCTGGTAGAAGGAGACTTCACCAGTTTTGAAGGGTTGGCCTGACACACAGTGTGGAAATAGATAACTTTGCACAAAGAGCGCATAGGAAGTCTAACGAATCATACACTCCAGCTTGACAATGGCAACTAAAAATAAAGAGTTTGCATTTTGAATTATTTTCATTCTGCTTTACTTCTTGCAAGATGCCTAGCTAACTATAGTAAGCAGACTGAGGACGAAATACTACCATTTTCTGTTAATAGTTGAAATAGTCTATCAGTTTCTTAAATAAATGTATAGGGTTTTTTTAAGGCCAGCACCCAATATTTTTAAGATCCAGATCTGAAACACACATTAGTGAGGCACTCTTATGATGACAAAGTGATGTGAAAAAGTAGAATTATAGGGAAAAAGTAAGATTTTGTATGGTCATTTTTAAAATTTTACTAGGTTGCAAACCTCATATACTGAGAAGTATCCAACTCCCTTGGTTTTGAATGAACTCCAAAGTTTGTTTAATGTAGTTACCTTTAAATAGTCAAATCAGAATAAAACCAATTTAACAACATAGAGAATCATGCCTCTGTTTTTGAAAAGATCAGTGTAAATAGGAATAACCCTTCTTCTCCTTTCTTCCCTTAACCCAGCACTTTTCATTCCTTAATGAGATAGAGTACATGTGTAGGACCTACTTGTAGGATTTGCTTATCTTTCTCGGTCCTTCAGGGCTCCCAAGAGGAACTAAATCAAAGCTAATCAAACAAATTCTCACTAAATTTAACAAATAACTAGGAAGCCAGAATAATGGATGCAACCAATATGTGAACTTCAGATATAACTGTAAGACAATTATGGGAAAGAAAAGTAGGTCAGAAAAAAAAAAAAGGCAGAAAATTCTGTGGTTTTAATGCTGTATTTATTAGATGTCTGAGTCAGCTACTTTATCTCTTTCTAATCATCTGTGTAAATAAGACTAGCAATGTCATATTCTTTCATTCCTGTGCTACGCTGACAATTTTCATTGCTTAATGAGATTGAATGTTTCTGGTTTCTACATATGTATACTCATTCTCCTCAACCCTTCGGGGCATCTTCCTTCCCACGATGAAAAAAATCGTCAAAGAATAATAAACAGTTTGTTGTGAATTCAGCAAACAAGTAGGATACAAATGCAGTGCTTTAAATTTTCGGTTATAATAAAATTACACTTGAAACATGCAACATAAACCTCTGCTTGAGGTGCAGAGTGTTACAACTCAGTGCACTGGTCATTTACCCTGGAGTGTACAGTGTTGGCTACTGTTGTATACAGAACATTTGATTTAATAAATACTTCTTTATTAACACAGTGATAAATGCTGTTATCTTAAACAGGCATAGTCTTGTTATCAATATAAACAATTGCTTATATTGATAAATGGTTATATTAAGAAACAGTTATATTGATAAAAGCTTACAGTGAAGACTTTTAAAATGGACAACATGAAGCGAAATATAACAGTACTTGCCTCTACGCTTTCCCCACTTCCATGCAAAACAGTTTGCATATAACTTTCTTATAATTTATTTTCTTGCCTTCCTCAAAGTAGTTCTATCTCACAGATAGAGTGACTCCTCTGAATTTCAGTCCAGAGAATTGAAAAAACATAAAATATCATCCTAAACCAAAAATCTTTTCAAGACTCTGGGGTAATGTATCCAGAACATGTTAAGGTCAAGACAACGCTTTATTTGCTTGGGGTGAAAGGGAAACAGAAGGCAAAATATTACAAATCAGAAGCAGACTAAAATAACAGAGAAACCAGTCAAAAATCCAGGAGCAGCAAGACTGGGACCACTCAGAGTTGAATATCCCCATGTGGATAGGCATAATCCTTAGGAGAAAGTAGATCTGAACAAATTTGCTAAGAACTCCCTGTATAAAAGACATGAATAACAGCGTTGTGGAGATGCTGATATTATCATGGGAGTGTTGATAGTGGAGGTGAGGAGAGGAATTCTTAATGTAGCAGAGTAAACCAAATACCTTACACAAATCACAGAGAATGTGAAAAAATAGGTTCATCTTTTCAGTTTTAAAATTAATTCCTGAAAAGTGTCTGTAACTCTCTCAAATACATTTGGGGCACTTTCCCTGGAACAAACACTTCCTACCTTTGAGTCACTCATTGTAACCTTCATAGTGTTACATTTTTAGGTTTCTTAAGCACTGTTGTCAAAGGCTGACTGGTTAATTTGACATCTGTCTGGAATGTAAATGTCTTTTTGCTGTCCTTAGTCTACATTTTTAATTTTTTTTCAATCATTTTTCATTCACATGGATTAGTTAAATACATAAAAAGAGAATGATTTGTCTCTGATGATGCTAATTAAGTTAATACATATTTCATTATCACATTTTATATATACCTTTTAAACTGGTTTTACCCACTCACATGCTTAATGACTGTGACTCCTAGATCTTGACCTAAGTTCTCACACTGGGTTTGCCTCCCTCTGCTTGGTTTAGCAAGGTGATGTGGTATTCTGACATCTCCTTGTTAGCCTGCTGTCAGTTTCAACTTTACAAGTCCATGTATGATCTACTGTCATGCCCTGTGACTGCTTTCACCCCTCCTCTTTTCCTTGTGTCACTGTCACCTCCATCATCACACTCTTGATCACTAAGCTCCATAAATAACCCATTTTTTCTCTTTAAGACTTCTTTCTCTGTGGATTTGTACAGGTGCACTACTTCCAAAGGTCTCTGTTTTCCCCATTCAAAGCATTTTTAGAATGTGGGTTTCATTATGTCTACCTTTAGGAAGTCCTAGTCACCCTAAGGACTTTTTATAATCGTTGAGACAAGAAGGAATATGCAGAAACTGACTCACTTCTATAATAAACTTCTGCTTTAGGTTTAGATTAATTAAGAAAAAGTAGCACTTACAGGGAAGATTAGGTAATCTGTTCAGACTTGGAAATATCAAATTTCTAGATTTAGAGCATAAGATTTATACTCCTGTTGGAATTTTGCTCAGTAAATAGCTGAGCAACTTTATCTACTGCTATACTTCTACAGATTACAGTAAATATATTTGTTCTGGGTTAGCAATGTTGTTGATGTCCCACCTCAGCATAACAATCCCTTTTCTGTAACCATAGGAGGATTTTTTTGCTGTTAGATTTCTTTCTACAATGCACCCTCTGATTTTGACTCCTTGACCAGAGATGAGCCAGGATTATGTGTTGTCATGTCTGGGGTGAAGATATGAGTTCAGATATGTGGAAGACATAACCAGTTAATAATATCTTTAATCCTCTGGGCTTACTCTAGACCTTTCATATCTGGGCACCTATGATTTGTCAGAGCAGACTCTCTGTGGTGGACAGCAGGCAAATGGTTTTGCTATTTAACACTGATAAAGCAAGATATAATGCCTATTAATATTAACAAAACCCATTAAAATTATAGGCTGTTCTGGGCAGTTGGATGGCCAGGGATGTGGAGAGAAAACTGTCTGAATTACCTGGTTCAAAGATCACTGGCACAAAGTCCAGTTAAAGGCCAGTCACCAGCTTTGTATCTCAGGGCCCAAAATAGGTTCTGATACTGTTTAACACCTTGATTAATGACCTGGATGATGATGGGATCAAATATGCTGCCAGCAAGTTTGCAGAGGACACAAAGCTGGGAGGAGTGGTTGATATACACTATGCTTGTACTGTTATGCAGAGGGCCCTACTCATGCTGAAGGAATGGGCAGATGAGAATCTTATGCAGTTCAGAAGTCCTGCATGGGGAGAGGAAAAACTCCTTGCACCAAACAATTCTGTGGGCCCATGAACTGGAGAGCAGTTTTGCAGAATAGGGCCTGGGGGTCCTGGGGGCAACAGGCTTCCCATGAGCCAACAATGTCCAAGACAAACAGATACATTAGTGCTAAGTCTGAGCAGCCTGGAAATAAGAAGGCTCAGGGGATCTTATCAATGTGTATAAACACAAAACTTGAGTGAAGGAAGAATACATGGCTAGACTTTAGTCAGTGGTATACAGTGACAGAGCAAGAGGCAATGATCATAAATCAAAACACATAAAATTACTTCTGAATGCTAGAAAACACTTGTTTTTATTGTGGCAGTGCTCAAGCCTGGAGAGCTAGTATACTTTCCATCTTTAAAGATGTTGAAAACCTTTTTAGTCATGATCCTGGGCAACCTGGTCTTTGAAAATGCCAGGGATTGGATTAGATGATCTGCAGTGGTCTGTGTCAACCTCAACCATTCTGTCATTCTACAAAATTGGAATAGGATTTATTAAGTATAAAACATGTAATACCTCAGTTGCCATGAAGGAATAGGCCATAAATTAGCATATATTGGCGGTATTTGGACATTTAATTTTTGTTGCAATTCAGATAAACACAAAGTTCCTGAAGTGGTAGCGTTAGAGAAAGTGTCACAAATGGTTTGTGCAGGATGGTTTGTGCAACATCGCTTAGAATACTTGTGTTATTTTAGTTTTCTCAAACTTGATATATAAGCATAGTTATTGATGCATATGCTCTTTTAAATTGGGGCACAGGTCTTCTGCTAAAAGAGAAATGGATATATATGATTTATAGCTGTTTTTAATGATGTGGAGTTAGATCTTTTGAGTTGGGCATGTCTTATTCAGACCCTGTTACTGTGAAGAGACATAAGTGATAGTCTGGACAAAATTCTTTCAAATTTGGTTCTAGTGAAGCAGAATCATACATTTTACTGAGTTTGCTTTTTATTTATAAGATTGGAACACAAAGGTTGGCATCATGGTGTATATAAATGCGTGGCTGCTACTGTTAACAAGCACGGCCTAGGAAAGAGAAGACTGAGAGGAAACTTACAGATTCCGTACAAGGATGGATGCTTCCTCACAAGGGTTGAAGTGAGGAAGGAAGAAGAGGCTCTGATCTCTTCTCTCTGGTGTCCAGTGTGACAGAACTCAAGAGAATGGCCTGAAGTTGTGTCGTGGGGTTAGGTTAGATATTAGAAAAAGGTTCTTCACTCAGAGGGTGTTTGGGCACTGGAAAAGGTTCCCCAGGGAAGTGGTCACAGCACCGAGCCTGAAAGAGCTCAAGAAGCACTTGAATAATGCTCTCACACACACGCTGTGATTTTTGGGGTTATTCTGTGCAGGGCCAGGAGCTGGACTTAATGGTCCTTTTGGGTCCATTTTAGGCTCAGGATGTTCTGTGATTCTGTGATTCTCAGTTATGGCACAGGAGTGTTTCATGTGCATGCTCATTCTTATGTAAACGCTTAAGATCATACCTAAGGACTGGATTTTGATTATAATCTTGAATTTATTATCTCCCACCCTATTTTGCTTGTAGTACAGCTACAGATACAATAATGAAAAAAAGTCCTTTCTGGACTAATCTACACAGTCTACTGCAAAATCATTCACATCTCTCATCATGGGTTTGATGTTCATAATTAATCATGAGCAAAAGAAAATATATGCTTAAGTACAAGGTCACTTAGAAATTGGATCTATACATACTACTCGCCTGTGATTTAATGTCTCTGGCCCTATGACCCTCACCTTCCCTCTGTATGATCTCTGACTACTTGCATTGTTTCACAAATTAGATCCTGACTCCTTTACTGACTTCCTGTCCTTGGGCAATGTCAGTGTTTGGTGCTACTGAGTACAATTATTCTGCAAATGAGTAGAAACACGAATATCAGATGGATATAGCCCACGGTTTGAAGCTGAATAATCCAGATTTTGTCTGGGAGAGGGTTCAAGAGCCTTGTCTTTCTTTGTGCTCTTGTGGCCTAATCTATAAATCTTTATTCACGTCTGCAGTGTCTTAACCTGTGCAAGATCTGGGTTGTAGCACATAAAGTTATAAGTGATTTAAGTGGATCTGTTGCTAGCCAAATTTTTTTTTTTTTGTTATTTAGATGTGAAATGCAATTAAATTAAGATGTATTTTGAATCTTAATACTTAAATCTGAACTTTGAATCTTCAGTTCTCATTTTTTTCTGATGGTGGGTGGTAAGACCAAATAAGATTTTGCCTTCTCATCCATCAAATTGACCTCTATTCTAATTAATTTGTGTGAGAATCTACAGAACTTGTGACTCATGGGGACGTTTCGTTTATTGGTGTATATAAAAGCATTCACAGCACTAAAGCATCATTTCAGATGAACTTAGGTGAATGGCAGAAAAATTCCTCCTAAATGAGCAGACCAGAACCGTACCATTAAATCACATCTCCTCTTCAACAGTCCTCCGCAGCCTCATACCTCATTGCATTTTAAAGACTTTGTGTTGCAGGACTTGATTGAGCACAGCACAGAGGCTACATTCATCCTGTGTACTTCGCATACATAACCAAGACAATTAAGTCAGAAGAGTGTTGTCTTTTGCTCTGTCTGTGGGCAACAGAGGCAGGCACTTCTAGAAGACAATCCAGACTGCAGGTCTAATAAATCACACTCTGGCATGGTCTGTTCTCTTTATATAATAGAAATTAAGGTTAGGGTGATGACAAAATGCCTGATTCAGCTTTACAAGGATGCTACAAGAGCTGCATAGTTAATAAGTCAGTGGAGCTCATCCTCAGATCCTTTTACAACCCCAGATGCTGTGTAGTTACAGATGTTGGGAGCAGATGTATGCTGTCCATCAGTTACAGATTTTGGGAACAGATGTGCATTGTCCATCAGTCAACAAAGCTGACTGCCAGGTGGAGCATCCCACATTGCCCTAATGGAGATAATGCATCATAATGTGACAGTAGCTAGCCATGAATGAACAGTTCTGAGAGCTGTTTATACCTTCTCACGGTATATTTTTTTTCTAGTTCCTAGTGCAACACTTTATAATGACCTTTAGTGGTTTAACTCTCAGGTCTTTCCTCTTTTTTACTTGCCTTCTCCATATCTTCTACAGCTAGCTCTATTCTACATTAGCTATGTTCAACATCTACTTTAAATCTATAACCTAGACAGGCAGAATTCTGGTTATCACAGGGGCTTCCTCTTGGCATAATTTGTTCACTGGGTGCTGTTCAGAAAGGTGTGGAGTTTTTTTTGTTTTGTTTTGTTTTCTTGCTTGTTGTTTTCTTGCTTGTTTTCTTGTTTGTTTCAAACATTGAGTGAAATATGGAAGTTATATCGGTATTTATTTATTTATTTATTTATTTGTTATCTGAGAACAGTCTATACTCCAAAATGCAGGAGGTCTCAATAGGTATTGAGAAAGGCCTTCTTATCTTCTTCCTTCAATTCTGCTTCTTTTTCTTTTATTAAAAATGAGTGCAAGGTTTGAGGTATGCTTTTAAAAACTGTCATGCTAATGGGAGAAAATATTGGTGCTCTAGTAGGTAAGAGCAGAGAGAGTTATATATTTGTTGCTGCTGTTTACTGCAAAAGTCATCAGAGGTCAGCATTCATCATACATGTAGGAACAAATGGCATCATTTAGGGTATGTTTACACTCCTGGGTTCAGGTAAGTATAAGAACCTTTGTTCATGCTCTGAGTTACAGGTAAAAAAACCTTTGAACTCTGATCTTCTGGCTGAATCAGTAAACATTGTCTCTCCAAATGTTAGATGGCTTCTGAAGTGTGGCTGAGGTAAGGAGAATGACATGCAATCATAAGCATCTGAGAGAGCAAAGTCCGTAGGCACCACTAGTTACTGTCATATGCTGAATTTTTGACACTACATACAGTAGTCCTGTAGTCCTGTGTTCTTGATATGATAGCACAATTTTTCAAATAGCTATAGTGGAAGGAAGGAAGGAAGGAAGGAAGGAAGGAAGGAAGGAAGGAAGGAAAGAAAGAAAGAAAGAAAGAAAGAAAGAAAGAAAGAAAGAAAGAAAGAAAGAAAGAAAGAAAGAAAGAAAGAAAGAAAGGAGGAGTATTTAGAGGAATATTAGTATAGATTATTAAAGAGTTATGCACATGAGGGGCATGCATACCCTACATTTCAATCCTATAAATCACTGATATTTTTATGAGTTAGAAATAGCTCCATGAAATCAGGCAATCTTTTGTCACTCACCTCTGAAGTAACTGCGCTAGAGAATGGATAAGATTGGCTGGTTTAAATAAAGTGTCATTCTCATCTTTTATGGAAGGTTTTAAGAGCAACAACTTTACTTCATTTTCAACTGTTGTAATGAAAATGACAAATAATAAAACAAGGCAGTAATTCCCGTAAAACCTTTTAACATTGCTAGCCTTCTCCTTGACAGTCAAACCTAAGTGGGAAAAACCCGCATCAGGTAGCAAGTGCTCACTGAAGGATAGGGATGCACAAATCAGTGTGTGGTGTTGATAGTCTTTTCAGTTAATTGGAAAGAACACAAGATGTTAAAGTTTTCATAAAATGATGCTTTCTCTTGGCATTTTTCCCTTCTTTCAATCATGCTAAATGATATTTAGTTAGATGGGGCCCATAGACAGGATGAGTCTGTCACCACATAATTTCCAAAGTACAGCATAAATAATATTTCTTTATTTGAGTTAGACACAAATAATTTATTTCTTGTGCATGGTTAAATGGCAGCTGGTGCTTTAATTTTGGCTATATGCAGTTAGTAGGGAGGCCAGCATATTTGTCAGAAAAATCCAAAGAAGGTTTATCTTAACCATTTCTGTAATTACCCTGTGGACTTCCCTAAAGAAAGAAAAGTAAGTGTTTTAAGGAAGAAAGAGAACAGCAAATGCTTCCATCAGAAAGTACTGCCACAGTAGAGATGGGCATCAGAGGTTTCTTGTCTCATACTTCTTTCTCTGTGGCTCAGTACTGAAGTCTTCCCATCAACTTTTTCTACTCCTATTACGTTTAAAGGAATGCAGCAAGTGGATTAAAAGGTAGCTCATGCTGCCATAGACATTGACCCACTAAATTTTGAAAACTTTAGGGTGTACTTCAGGAGTGGCCCAGCTAAGGTCATAGAATCCTAAAGTTTCTTGATTTCTGATGCCCTGTCCTTAGTGGTGACTAAATGCATTGTTCAAACTGACTTCAGGTTATATCACCTGGGAGTCACATACACTGGTTATAGACTAATAAGGTAGTCCTAAATATGAAGCTCAGAATTATTAGTTATTTGTAAATTATTTAGCAGAAGTACCTAAGTTAGATCAGTTTTCTTCATTGCATGTCACCAAAGAATGATTGAGGTCTTCAATAGTTGAAAGTCTCCATTCAGTCTGCAGGAAACCTGCACACTTATACTAACTTAAATGTCTGTTCCGAAGGCCTAAAAGTAAGTGATTAAATGTCCTCCATTGTCCTTGGAAATGTTTTTTTTTCATTAAAATTTGCATTCAAATTAGAAATACCAAAAATCTAGGTTGATTTTAACTATCCACATGCTTTATTTTCAGTGCATTTTTAATCATTGGGACAAAACACAAACAAGGATTATAACTAAATACTGTAAACTGAAAATTGGTGGAAAGATTGAGAACTCTAAAAAGACCCGTGAAAACTCATTGCATTATTTCCTTAAAAATTCTGTATTGTTTATTAATAAAAGGAATAATTTATGTTTATAATGATTTAAATAATAAAATGATCCCTCTTATCTTCACCTAAGTCACTAAGCTGGAAAGGTGCTGTTAGAGGCTTAATTGCATAGCTTATAAAAACTTACACTAAAAGGAAATGAAAATCACATGTAATTATTCCTAAATATGCCTATTAATTACAGTACACCTGAGAGTTATGTATTCAGAGTGATTAGATTTTTGTTGTTTTTCATTACTCAGGAAGAATTTGAATTTTTGTTTGAATTTTCATCTCATAAAGCTCTTAAAAAGAAGGAAAGAATCAATGGAATTCTGTAGTACACAAGACTGAAATATGTAGGGCAGTCAAGTACAAGCATCTGCCTGAGAGAACAATCTTCAGCAATATTTCAGGGGACTTCTAGTCACATTGTATGCTCCCATTTGGCATGAACAACTGAAAACTAGTTGCAGGTCACAGCTAAATAACTCGTGGACATGCTTGTCAATATGGTTCGTTTCAGAAAATTAATGGCAGAAGATTGATGCTAAGAGAGAGAGTCACTAGATCATGTACTCCCAACTGGGACTTCACTTTTCAACTTCTGTTGTGTTTTCACTAAGAACATCAATTTTTCAAAACATACTTGATGCTGGATGATAAAATAAGTATTCGAGGAAGTAGATTTTTAAGTTAGTCCTTAGTCCACATATTTTACATACTAAAGCAGGTAATTTCAAGACAGCTGTTAATCCACCAATTTACAACTAATTATTATGTCAAGAAACTCAACAGCACAATACCCTGAGGAAGACAGATTATGAAGAAGGAGTAAAAAATAAGAGAGTGAGTGCCACTGGCCAGACACCTGTAACTAGAGGGTACAATATCTGTCTGCAAGCAATTGAACTGTGTAAACACCTAGGACCACAGGATTTGCTTAGAGAGGTCCAAGGGAACATGATTAGAAACTGAATGAAAATGAACCAAGAAAAATGCAGGATTTACATCAATGAAACTTCCTGTGAGGTCTATTAGTCCATAGAAACCTCCCTGAGGAAGTATTGGGAGCCCACCATGTGAATAATTTAATGCTGTAGTGGATGAAGCACCCAAGAATATACTGTAGGAAACAGTCATGTCCTGATGGATGAACTACCTGCCTGCATTGCACAGAGTTCTCATGGATTTGAGGGCCAGGCTGCTGAATGGGTGACAGGACTATGGTCTAAAAGGCTATATCAAATTTCCACCCTGCAACACAAGACTCTTTGGGTCTTAACATGCACTCACCTGTTTTCCCCTTCAGTATAGTCTATGGAAGGAGAAATGTTATCCTCAAAGTTACTGCCGATTTTTTTTTTAATCTCTTGATGCCTACGATGTTAGATTGCTGAAATGTATTGTGGTGTCAGGTTATATATGTTGTTAATACTTTAACAGTTTTACACCAACTCAAAAAACCTGATCCTCCAACACTCGGTAGAATTCAGGAAAAACACTTAAAGGAATTTTAAAAGAACTTTTGTAAATTTCCAAGCTATGTCCTGGACTTTCCAGGGCAAAATTACCTATATTTTTTAAATTGTCAGCTCTATGGTTTCATTATGAAAATTTCCATTTTGCATGTTTCTGTCCCATGGATCCATATTTATCATTGTACTAAAAAGATGTTGAATAAGTGTGATTTCCACCCATTGTTTTCTATAGGCAGTACATATCTATAAAGTTATTTTAATTGCTAATGTCTATTAGCAACGATGTGTTTGGACATGATCTAATTTAAACTATAAACACACTTCTAAAATTCAGTCCTAGTCAGTCTTTTAATAGAACTAAAAGTGCAGTGTATCCGACTTTCAAATAAAGAGTTTCAGTAAAACAAATATTGAAATGTTAGAGTAGCAGGATTTTTTGGCCTGCCACAGGGTTCTGCATTTTCTAGACTAACATGACCACTGAGAATCACATCAAGGATGTGTTCACTGTCTTTTGCTGCAGCAATCCCAGGCTGAAAAGATATGATTTTATGTAGACTCAGGGAACGGTGACTGCTATGACTGAGAGGTCAGGCCTTGCAAATAAGACAAGCAAATTGAAGCACCACAAAACCATATTTGCAATTCTAGTTTTGGAATACTTTTGGGAAGCACTTTAATCACAATAAGATGTCTTCCACCTTGTAAAAGAAATAGCTAAAAATATTGATTGCAGAAGGTACATCCAAAACCCCCAGTGCAATTTCCTTCTTTGGTACAGTAGTATCTGTGAGGAGACTGACCTACATGCTTTTCAGTTATTAAAGAAAATTCTATCATTTTGGTATGGGCTGTTTTCTCTGGATGTACATGGCAAATGGAAGTAACAGAGATTACAAAAAAATGGACAATGGATTGCTTTCTGGCTTATACATGGGCAGATGAATGCTTGTCCACCTCCAGGAAAGCAGTGCTCCATCACGTTCACATGCAACAAACTGGGAAATGTTTCACTCCAAATTTCTCTCCCTTTCTCCTTCTTTCTTACAGCTTTTCTCGCTGAGCATGATGTCACATGATCTGGAATATCCCTTTGATCACCTGGGCTCAGTTGTCCCAGCTGTGTCCCCTCCCACTTCTTGCTCACCCCCAGCCTCCTCACTATCGGTAGAAGTCGAGAAACCACAAAGGCCTTGATGCTGTGTAACGAATGCCCAATGATAATTAAAATATACCTATGTTAAGAACACTGTTTTCAACACAAATCCAAAAAAAAAGCATCCAAAAACTGTATCCAAGTCAAAATAGTACATCACTGTCTTAAATAATAACAATTTTGAAGTACAGTGATGTTACACTAAGGGCAGATATAGCATGAGAAAGTCTTTCTCATACTCTATGAGAATTACCAGAGCTAATCCTTCCAGAAAATACTCCACAAAGATCATGCTTCATTTTTTTAACTTTCTTCTTATCCTACAAACTGGTAGTAGTTTTGCTTAGATTTTATTTTTGCCTTCAGGTGAATTTGTAGAATGTTCAGACTACTCAGTAAAACATGACAAATTTTGTCCAAGCAGGGTGATTTCTTTGTTTTTATCACAGCTCGGCAAAACCAGTAAATTTCAGTACATTCCAGAAAGTACTTACAAATTTGGAAGTTCAAGGATATTTTCCCTCATGTGGCTTAATTTTGTATTTTACAGAAAATAGAGCACAAAGTTGAATGATACGAACAAAATTGAAACTGCTTATGTTTTAAAAAACTTTCTCTTGTTTATAGAAGTATTTCTTGGATTTATTTTCCTGGTAGATTAAAAAAGTTTTAGAAACTGAGATAGGCATTTCTTTGCCCTAGTTTTTAAAGTGTCCTTTAATGGTTACAGATCTACTTGTAAAACTCCTTCCTGATAGGGGAAGAAAAGTCTCTTTCTATGAGCAAGAGTTTGCAGGGTCAAAGCCTATAGTTATAGTGGAATACTCAGGCAGAACTAAATAACAAAGAATAAAGTGAAAAACACCAGTAAATTAAAATAAAGCTGGAATACACTCAATTAGCTAAATTACTATTGATATCTGTCATTATAAAGTACCCAGGGCTGTATAATTTTCTTCTAATCCCCTAAATGCGCAACTAAGCAAGTGAGAGGACATATATTCTTACAACCCCCGGTGGAGACATTGAGATTATGCATGTTCTCACTAATTTAAAGAGGGACTTTCACACTGGGATACATTTTAAAAAGAGAACATTTAAATAAAAAGCAATTTAGTCTGCCTGTAATTGTGTTCCCCTTGCTGTTATTGCTAATTATCGAAGATATTTGTGCTTGAATGTGTGAACTTCTTTTTTTTTCTTTTTTTTTTCTTTTTAATTTTGAACAACTCTGTTTCTACTTTCACTCAATCCTGCTGAAATCACAGGATCAGAGTCTTTCTTTCGTGTTTTATCAGTGTCAGTGTGGGGGGTGACCTTTTCTGGACATCAGTTGCCCACCAACTCTGTCCACTCTATCATACCCCTCCTCAGCTGTACAGGGAAGAGATAATATAATGAAAGGCTTATGGGTCAAGATAAGGACAGGGAGAAATCACTCACTAGAAACTGTCATGGTAAAAACAGTCTTGGCTTTGAGAAAATTAATTTTTTTTGTTATCAATCAATTCAGACTAGGGCAATGAAAAATAACCCCACATCTTAAAACACCTTCTCCCACCACTCCCCTCTTCCTAGGCTCAACTTCACTTACAAGTTGTCTGCCTCTTCCCTTCAATCGTGCAGAGGGATGGGGAACGGCTACTGTGATCTCTCGTGCTCTGAGAATCAGTGAATCCCTTTTCTCTTTGTTTGCCTCCATATAAAGACTGGATGCTTTGTAGATGTCACTTTATTAACTCAGGCTACATACATGCTATTGGACTCAACAGAAAGGTGATTATTTTTAATATACAGTTAGCTAATTATCTATTGTCTGTTTCTGGCATTAGAACAGTCTGATGTAAACTCTGACCTCACTGTAGTGGAACTGAAAAGTGATGAGAAACACATTAAAAATTGTTAGACTTAGAAACATTCGTACTTTTTTCATTGTATAATTTGTGTCTAATAAAAAATACCATCTCTTTTCTCCATAAAGACCAGAACAGCAGAAAGAAAGACATTGTGATGAGTGTAGCTCTGTGATAAGAGTGTGGGTTTGTTAACATTCTCATCCAGGCCATAGACAGGCTTTTTAAATTTTTTTATTATAATATGAAATGTGAATTTTGAGCATAGTGGGCAACTGTGAGTCCTCAGTAGTTCAAGAAGAATTCCCATGCTGGGGATTCATCACATAGCTATCAAGAGAGAGGTCTTGGCTCAAAGCTTCTGAGTGAATCAAAGTCTCAGCTGTGGGAGAGTGTGGGGTCCTCAGAATTATGGGGCCGAAGTTACCCGGTTACCCTCGTCCCCTGGCACGTGCCAGTCCAGTGATAGAAGACTGCAGTTCTTCAATTGTGAATTACTGACTGCATTCCCTTATTACTATTCTGAAACGTGGGATGGATCTTACATTTTTCCAGCCATATGAGGGTTTTCAAATGTGGTTAATAGGATCAGAGAGCCTGGCTGTCCTCCAAATTAATATATCTGACGGCTGAATTTCAGACAGCATATTTTCAATAAAATATCCCAAATATTTCCTAACTGAGTTACCAGATATAGCAGTAGGCTAGCATGCTTTTAAAGACACAGGCACTCCACTTCAGAAGCAATTACATTGTCTTTCAATAAATTTAATTTTTTATCCTGATATATTATATGTGTACTTAAATGCTACACATCTGAACATTTTCTCAATATATTTTTGCTAAAAATAATGATTTAGTAAATCACCACATTTAAGCAAAGACACCTCATCTGGCTTTAGTTTTCTGCTACATTAGCCTCAGATCTGGCCCTTAGATTATTTCCTAATACTGCAGCTATTTTATGCTTCTGGTTATGTGGCTTAGCAATTACATGAACAAGGTAAATAAACAAGAATTAGGGAATGTGAAATGAAAAAATTATGTAGTAGTAGATTAGAAATGATCTGAAAACATTGGTTTTAGTACAAGTCAGGAGTAAACTGGATAATTTCTTGCTGTATTTAGAAGTTCAGACTAGATATGCTAGATATAGATACACTTAGATCATAATTTTCTGGCACTGAGGCTAACTGGCAAGGATCAGCTAGTGCTTGCACTAAACTCTTGTAGCCTCCAAGACAGAATAACTGCATCCAAACTACCTATTGGGAATGGTCTAGCTTTGGAATGGTTAGCTTGTGCCTAACTCCCAAATTGTGCCTGGGAATTATTTGAAAGAGCTCTAATTGGTACAAGCCAAAACGGTGCTAGCAACTGTTATAACTGCTTAGCAGATGATGTAGTTCCAGTCTGGGAATATTTCCTGGCTCTGTTTAGTTTCAAACCACTGACATAGTCTACAGATGTGGAAAATATAAATAGTTAAAAAAAAGTGATTCAACAAATAGTAAAAAATACAAAACTGTAAATAAAGTAAGGAGCAGATATTATCTACAAATCTAAGAAGGAATTCTTCTTAAGCCGCAAAGAGATGAAGACTAGAAGGATATCCCTAAATGATTACTTTGGTCTTATATTTGTCCCTGGGGATCATTTGTTGGCTGTTCTCAAGACCAGAATATTAGGGTGTATTAGAAGAGGCAAATCTTTAGCGTTTTGTTCAACAAATGCAAAGGCAGATGCAAATAGTGGATAGTGGTTGAACTGAAGGTGGTTCTGTGAAAGGAGACTTTCTCAATATCAGGGCATGTATTAGGCAAGAGGACAACATAAAGTTTAACTCTGAAAAAAGCAATCTATCCTAGACTCTTGGGAAATTCTGCTTGTGGTTGATTTATTGCATCCAGCATGTAAGATTGTGGAGCCAGGCTGATGTTGCAACAAAATGCTGGGAAAATGAATTGTATCTGTGCCATAGGAACAGAGCAGGAGACAAGATGTAGTAGGTGGTGTATGAGAGGGAATTAAAGGTTCATGGTAAATCTATGCCTGGAGCTCTAGAAAGCAATTATAGAGGTGAGCTGATCACTCCCCCTTACAGATGAACTACTACAGCACATAACCTTGCCACTCTAATACTTTAAGGAGCAGCTGTATGGAAAATATGAGATAGCAAGAATATCTGGGGACTAAAAATATACAAAAGTATACCTAGTTTTTCAAAATACTGACATTTGACACTCAGTCAGTCCTTTGAAAATGTAACAGCTTTGGAAAGTGCACTCTTGTTGGAAAGTCCCTCTGACTGTCTACTCACATGTATATGTATGTGTATAGCTACCTACGTCTCTCTATATATAAAATTTGCAACCAAAACCCAAAAAAGCTGATTGATGTACTATAATGTGCTTTGAAAAGGTGGGATATTGTACATCCCTTGGAACTGTGAAGACAACTCCAGATAGCATTATTAAATAAAACAGGTAACTCTATATTTTAAGGTAAATGTCACAGTTTTTTGTGTTAGATATGTATTTGCTTTTGGACAGAGGACTGTTTATTTTCTTACTGATGTTCTTTCCTATATTTAGCCATTTAGTTTTCTGATGAAAGAAAGTATCCCTGTTCTGCAGTCACAAACACATCTTTATTTCTGTGTAAAAGACTCTGCATGTAAAAAATCCCATCTTAGTGAGGGATTAAAACTGCAGATGAGTCCGTGCTACAGGCCTGATTCCTCTTTGTCACTGCTGTAACACTCTTAAACTCAGTACAGCTCCACCAACCTAAAATTTGTGCACTTGTTACTAGAATTAGTCTCTGAAATAGGAAGTGCCACTTTATGAGTATTGTACTTTCAAAGGTATTTTATTAGCTTCCTTGATAAACAGGCAATGTATTCACTGTTGATAAAATGGAGAGGAGCAGTAATATTCAGCCGAAGCAGACTTGTCAAGTGCAGCCATTTTGCAAATTGCACGTTTATAACCTGTGTTATATCCTATATATCCAGCATTATACCACACAGAACTTGTTTGCTGTTCCAGATGTATGTCGCTTCGAAAATGACTGTAAATTATTGCTATGTTTACCTGTACTTTTTAAACTGACAAGTATTAACAGATAATAAGTTGTTGCTCAGGGTGTGACAAGTGTTGCTAACCAACCAGAGGAAAAATATCCATTGCCTTTAGGTGGATCAATATTAGCCTTCATCCCAATTGCATGATCTTGGAGGTTGCAAGAATGCATCTGTAACCACTTGCAAGGGGGACACTGCACATTTGTTAAATCTGAGACAGCACCATTGCAATCAAATAAAACCCAAGATCCAATGAGCACTTGAAACTGTAATTTCCAAATATCTTTCTTCTCTTAATTGAGTTTTGTTCTGCTGACAGACGAATGCACCCTCAGCTGAATTTGAATAGGGCTGCTGCAATAATCAGTGATTCCACTCAAATGAAAAAACCTGCAGCCTGGCTCTCTGCGTGGTTATGTCTAAGAATGTCTCTCAGACAGACCCGACTCCTACTTTTCCTAATTAAAAGTGGTAATAACTGTTTTATTGGATCTAAATTACACTTTTATATGACAAACTTAATTTAAAGTGTGACCTATCCACTTAATGACATTTTGAGGCTGGTCAGAACTATGCATAAATTAGAAGAGAGTGAGATGCTTTGCAATAAAGAGGTAAAGTGAAGAGGGAAAAAAGCTCCAAAATACTAATGAAGGATAAAAGCACATCAAAACATTGTAGCTAACGAGGTTTGCAGTTTGGAATGGAATCAGAGCTAAGTCTGAAGAATATTGCTTACCAGGCTAATGCCTAAAATAAAATATATGTAACTTTGAAGTTTCTGACAGGTGTGATTTGATTTCTGCAATATAAGTGTAGGACATTTTAGAACTGAATTTGCAAATAAAGAATGAAAAAGCTTCCCTTAGTTGTAGATTTCCAGCAAGAAAGGTATCTCCCTTTTTCATGTGCTTTTCATCCACAATCTTCAAGCACTTTTAAGTTGGCAGCTGAGCACCCTCATCCATGTTGCCCAGATGAGGGAGCCACTGAAATTGTACTAAATCTTGATGAATATTTGGAGTGACGCCAAAGAGCCTGATAATGTTGCATACAAAGAGGGATTGAGATAATTTGTAGGGAGTGGTATCCATCGCATCTTCTCAAGAGCAGAGGACAAGGACATTGCCTTTAAGAGTTAAATCTGTGATAAGGATTCTGCTAGGATGTTATTTCTGCAGAAGTTGTTACTTTTCCAGCTACACATTGATACTGTATCATGATTAGTGACTCTCTGAAGATTTTCACAGATTTACAGAGCAGCTGAGGTTGGAAGGCATCTGTGGAAACCATCCAGTCCAATCCTCCTGCTCAAGCAGTGTGACTCCGGGCAGGCTGTGCAGAACAATTTCCAGTAGGGTTCGGAATGTCTCCAGGAAGATTCCACAACCTCTCTGACAGTGTTCAGTCACTCTCACACTAAAAGGGCATTTTCTTCTGTTCAGATGGAATGTTTCAGTTCGTGCTCATGGCCTTCTGTCCTGAAGGAATAGCTTTCAATGATCTTTTAACAATACAATGAAAACAGATTGATGCAGTGTTCACTGAATTTTTCAGGTAGGTCGAAATCATAGAGTCATGAATAGTAGCTGAGGGAAATACTTTCTGGACAGTATTGTCAAGAGGCAAAATCAAAGTTTCATATCAACTCATTCTTACCATAAATTTTGAGCTCATGTGGGAAGGACTTGTAAATGCAAACAAGCAAAAGAATTATATTCCTGCTATGATCTGGGAGTAGTAATTAAGTTATTTAGAAAAGGGAAATTAAGCAAGCCACTCATAGTGACACTTGGAGCTTTGCAAAAATTGTCTCTTAGAGACCTTGAGGTCTTTTTCTACTTTAGTCAGAACTTGTGTTCTCAGTCTATTACTATAAAAACAGTGAGCAAAACAAGGAAAAATAAAAAAAGGAGAAAGTATATGGTTTATATACGGGGTCCACTATATTATTTTCTTGTTAATCTGGAATATATTCTTCTAAAACTTGGAAAATAGTTTTTGTTACTCTTTTTAGCTTGAGGTGCACATAAACACACACACACCCATTTATATAATATACAGGAAATTATCTCACAGAAGAAGACATACTTAAATTTCTTTCCTCCCAGTATTATCACATATTGAACTCCTGGTAACCAGCTTAGTTTATCTGGAGGGTAGAGTTAAGAACTCTGGAATCAGTGGTTAACTTCAGAAACTCCAATGAATCATGACTGTGGCAGCCTCACAGCTCAGTCATACGGCTCAGCCTCACATGGCACGAAATATCTCACCAATAGCTCTGTTTTAGCTTGTCTTGAACAATTTCCTCATGGAAACATCATCAAACTCAAGTTCTCTAGGCTTGCTTCTAAAGCTCTGACATCTAAACCTCCCTTTAATAACAACAGTTTGTGCCAGATATCTTGGATTGACTTAAGATGAAACCAAGATAATTAGAACTCTCTTACTATTATTACCATCACTCAAATTCAACATGAGAAAGAAGTCATTACAAGAATTTAAAGGCATCAGAGGGATGGGGAGTAAAAGATGTGTGACTTCACAAGATAACCAGAGTAGGTAAGATGAAAAGCTGCACTCTAATAGATTAAATTTGTAGTTACCAGTGTGTTGCTGGTTGCTATTTGAGGTCTCTAAAGATGTCGTACTATTTTAAATCTGTATCTTCAAGAATCTCCTATGAACAAAAAGAAAATATTCTTCCCTTTATTTTATAAAGGACAAAAGTATATATACACAGTGTGAATGTGAACAACACCTTCCCTGGGTTTGAAGGCAAATGTGCTCATTATTGGGATTGTCTGCAGGTAAATGCCATGAAAAATAGGCTGCTGGGTGTTTCTGAGAGGAAAAAACTCAGGAGTGTTTTTTAGTTTTAATCACACCCTCTTTTCCTAGATTCCTGGGTTCCTTTCCAAGAAATGCAGAATTTCAATATGTATGAAAGGTAATTTAAAAAGTTAAAACTGCAAAGGAAAGCCTAGACTTCATGATTTAGGACTTCTAAACTAGGATGGCAATGCCTACAACACTAATGTGAATTGATTCAAAGGTCTTCAAACCAAGGATGACACTTACACCAGAAGGGATGTACTTGTTGAAATAACGTTTGAGGGTTCTGTAGTCACTGTTGTATAAATATTTGGGGGTTTAATATACTTCTGTTCTGTCATGTTCTCTGTTTTCTTTTATTACTTGTTTTCTTAGATTTCTTTTCTGAAGGGGAAAAAAGTATCAAACATCACCCCACAATATTGCACAGGAAAGATACACATTTTCACTGCATTCATGAGCCTGCAAAAATTACAAACTATGATTAATCTAAATTGTGAGGCTTAGTGTGTTTTCCCTACATGATGTTTGAAGATTTCTTTGGGAAATTAAAGGTTTACTTCTATCTTTACTAGTTGCAGTGGTTTTTGACAATTTGTTATGCAGGTATAGGAAAGTATGTAAATTCTTGTGTAGTAAAATGAAATTATCCATTCTCCCCACAAATTAACGTATTCAAATGTCACCAAATGACCTTACATTGATCTCTACAGCAAACGAGGGATCATTTCTTCTTGTATATTAAAAGACAATCCTAACAGCAGGATGTTTGAACACACCGGTAAATCAAGAAACAGGGAAATTTTATCAGAAGAAGAATATCAGTATGAAGTGGAATTTGTATTGCTGTTCATTACATAAGCAGGAATCCCAGCTACCCAGCTGAGAAAAAGATTGAAAATAAAATGAAATATAACAGATTTTTTTTTTCCTGGAAAGCTTTGAAGACAAGAAAACAGAAAATAAATATGCATCTTTTCCTCCTTTTTTTATGTCATTCTTGTTGATATGTTTGCTGTATAGATAGAAAGAGACCAGAAGAAAATGAGTGAGCTAATGTGGATAATATCACCCTTCTTTTAGTACACTTTAAGGAGTAGCATTTGGTATAAACTGATACTTATGCTCCTTCTTCCCATACATAGTCCTTGGCAATACCTGCAATGTCATGGAAACACAACTTCTACTTTTTTTAGTGTCTGGAATCAGCCCAAAATTAATGAGTGGCGACTGACCACTCAGTGGTCGGTAATGATGAGAGACTGAAATTACAGTTCTTTACAGAGAAGCTATTTAATTTCAATGCACTCAGTTAAATAAGAGGAATCCCTTGCAGACCATTTATAACCGGTAGATTTGCAGCAGGAGTCCAGTGGATTAGCCTTTCCTAGTTTATTAGTATATCCAATTTGTAAGCATCTTTTGCTATTCAGGCAGCTCTGTTGGAAGGAGGCACTTTATTCCATTCTTGACTTATCAAGGAGGCAAATCCTATGTCTTTAAGCAAGTAGGTGTGTATATATTCCTGTTGACTTCATATATTTGAGTATGTTTGTATTACGTCAAGTAACTTTGAATTTATTTTTTTTTAATTCCAGACCAATTTCTACAAAATTTGTGACTAGGAATTACCATATAAATATATTTGTGTGTCTGTGTGCATACATATATAATTATACTTCCTAGGTGTTTGATGGTGCTAATAGGTACATAGTAGGATTGATCAGAACAATGAACATTAGTTTCCAGTAGAAACCATATTTCCTATTTACCTTTGTAAAAGTTTGTCTTGCAGAGCCTTACAAAAATTCATTGCCATGTGTTTTCTGTTCCTTCACTCACTAGAGCAACAATAGGAAAATTTCTACCATGATGCAATATTAGCTCTGGAGTTGCAAACAACTTTTTGCTACCATAAACTGATTTGGTTGTTTTGGCAATCACTTCACACTTTTCATTTTAAAGTACAGCGTTGGTATAGCAATTTTTCTGCAGGCTGCGAAAAATGCAGTCAGAATACCAGAATCTATTCATTATGCTTCAGTAATTCTAACATGTTTCCTTATGTTTTTTTTCTTATCCTTAATATCTGAGTTCTCCCAAAGAAACCCTCAGAAAATGGTTGGATCAACAGTTACTGCAGTAGCTGGAAAAGCCTATGTTAACTGAATTTATTGATTATCAAGAAGCAGTATTCACCCTGAGATGAAGACATAAACCCATGAAAGTAGTCATCTTTTCCAAAATTTTTGTGTGAATGGTGCTACTGTGAGTTAGAATTATAGAAAATTGAGGTTTTTTGTTATTTTTTTGAGGTTTTAACTGAGTCTTGTACAAGGGATAAAGTCGTTGGGGTCATGAAGGTGAAAACTAGTTATAAAGAACAGGTAAATAATCCAGTGATAGATTAGAAAAGATCCTAAATGTCTGTCTAAAAGAGACTTATGAAAGGTATTGAGAACTGTTCACAAGATCTTCCTTAGAAAAGTATATATATGTAATGCATGATTGTCATTCATAAAAGGGTCACTACTTTTCCTTGTAGTACTTTTTCAGGACTTGGAAGTAATCACACCTGAAGAGTCACACCTGGAAGGAGATCACCTGGAAAGCTGCCTTTTCCTTGAGCTACATCTTCTTGCAGGATTTCAGAGGAATGATTTTTTTAAAAAGGCTGGTTTTTTTTTACCCAGTACAGAAGAGATTGTCATAGTAAGTAGGATTTGTGATTTACATAATCATAGAATTACACAATCATTTCATTTGGAAAGGACCAACAGTGTTGTTCTACACTTACCCGTGTTCCAAAGAAAGTGGCAGGTTCAACTAGGCTTGGTTCATCAGGGCCCACTGTGGTTGAGGCTTTTTTTTCTCTGAGGAAAGTGTTCCTACAGCCATCCTTTCCAGACAGCTTGTTCCAGTGTTTGGTCATCCCCACAGTGATGGTTTTCTTCCCTCACTTATATCTATTCAAATGATCAACATGGAGAGACTACTGCATGTGTTTGTATGGTACATGTATTTCTGTGCACAAAGGAGTAGAAAATTATAAATAATATTTAATTCTTGTTCTGTCTACTCACAGACAGCAGCATAATCACAGTCACAAATGTAAAAGGGTAGAGTTGCTTACTTACCTTACAGTATATGGCAATTGCTTTTATAAAGTGATAGCTGAAACTCTGTAAAAACCTGTTTATACATTAAGATTGGGGGTCAGTATTCAGGTGGCGTGTTTGACCTTCATTCTGAGAAACTATGTGAGTGCAATTAAGGGTTTCTTTCAGAAACTTAAAAATTACTTTCTCCTTAATTTGTGTTCATTTGAAATTGCTGGAAATGAGGTGAACTGTGAACCTTAACAGAAATCAAGATCAGTGTGACTTTTCATGTCGTCTTTGGTAGTGCCCTTTGTAAACAGAAGAGACAAATTGACTGCAGCTAAAGCTTAAACAGCTATATGAGATATCAAAAACATTTTCAAGCAATCTCCTCAGACAAGTAAATACCCACAGAAAGCTGAAGGTGGCTTCTAAGGTGCTCCTCAATCCTCTAAGGTAAAAAAAACCAAAAAAACAAAACCAAAAAAGCCAAAATCACATATAAATGTAAGTTATTGTAAGAGAAGTGTCTTGTAATTTCGCTGTGGTATTTGAAATGCTCTGGGATAACTGAAGTTACAACCTTGGAATGTATTGCAGGTTAAACTATTGGATTATTGTATTATAATAGAGTCATTATAACTGTACATATATTCCTGTGTTTGTGGAGTTTTACTTCAGAAATCTCTTCCAATCCAAAACATTCTAAGATTCTGTTAAACCCAGACATACCTACAGCAGTTTATGTAAACCAATATTTTTCAAAATAGGCTTCCACAAGTCCTAAGAACTCTTTTGCAACATGATGAAATTACCTGGTGCTTTTAGGGTCTCTAAACAACTTGCTTACCACCTCCACTGAGTGTTAACCTCAGTCACAAGTGCCTGCCAGTCTCTTTTGAGAGTCATGACAGTTTATTAAAGCCTGCAACAAGTTACTTCTAGCTAAAATGTCAGTGGTTAGTGTATAACTGTGTTGTGACGACTTAAAGCCAGCTTGAAGAAATTTATGACTCCTGTGCAAGGGGGTGATATAGAATCTTATTATGCAAATTTTTTAAACCATATTTCACTGGAAAGTTTTTTCCTCCTCTCATGACCAGCAGACTGAGCTAGAGACATAGTACACCCCTTCCTGACACACTTGAATGTGACGGTCATATTGAATATTCACAGTTATTTTAATGTGCTCTTTTAATTTCCACAAAGAAGTGAAGTATTAAATACAAGAAGTGCAACGTGTGGAGAAAGAAAACATTTGACTGTGCATGACACAAAGAGCAGACCTTTAGTATATCTCGTTATCTTGGATCTTTTTCACTTGTCTATTTTTTTTACCTTCACTTGGTTATTTAAGAGTTTTATGCTTGCCATAACTCATCTGTAATATTTAATTGATTCCTCCAGTTGTCTCTTACTGCTGTGGGCATTCTAATCAATTAAGGATCTTCACTGAACTGCAGCCTTCTATTTTCTCTCCTCCATCTTTCATCTATTAAGTCTCTTGAGTGTGACTACATCCCTACTCTTGTTTATGTATGGATGTGCTTGTTTTTCCTCTGAACTTAAATCAGGTTCTTTCATTTCCTTTATCTTAACATTGCTTATCTCCACCTGAATTTCTTCAAGATCCTGTATTCTGAGGAGTTTGCTTTAATTTCCAGCTAACCAAAAAGCTGCTTGCACAGCATCCAACAGCATAAACAGTATTTCTACAATGTTTATCAGGCAATCTTGTGATATTATTACATCGATATATCTGTAATGATTCAGTGTCATAACCAATGTTATCATCAGGAAGCAAGCACCTAAATAAACCTCTAATATCCCATAAAGCCTTTCAGTGTATTTAATACTTTCTACATCTCTAAAATGCAGCTGGATAACTAAACCTCACAGGTTTTCTTCCTTTCTTGTGGATTGCTGTTTCTTTTTCTCATCCCATCCTAAAAGTATTTGAGGAACTAGCTTTTGGTTGAGTACAGAGCTTTCTCTCTGTACTCCAGAGCTGCAAAATTCTTACTGTTAATGCCTTTACTGTGGGGTTATTGTCCTTGACATCTGGCATGCTGAATAGTTAAACTCGAGGAGTCAGATTCACAGACATGCCTAACCTCCAGCCCCTGCATTTGAAAAGTATTGCACTTCAATTGTTATGAACCAGAACCAGAATAAATTCCACTAATATGGTCATCTTTTCATAACCAAGGAAGAGAAACAGACTTTGAGGATTAAGTAATTTGATGTTCTGCTGTGAGGTAATACAGTTTGTCTACCATAAATTTTCGCTGGCAAAAATTATAGCCTCTTTGCTTGCACTAAGGTGATAGATGTTGCAATTTTGCAATTTATGTACCATGAATTAAGGGGCAGTTTACTTTACTGTTTTTCCAAAGGGGATATGTAGTTTCCAGAACATACCAGAAAGTGGGTTACACTCTTCACAAAATAAAGGGCTCGTGGTGTTTTCTTCCCTCTTTAGCACCTGGAGTCACAGGAGAGGCTCTACTTCTGAAAACACACAGACTTCCTAAGGCTCCTGATGGCACAGCATGTATTGCTCTATACTTTTCTATATTTTATTCTTGCACACCTGTATTCAGGAATTCTCCAGGATGAAAGTATCTGAGGAGATTTAACTACTTAACTTGAACTGGAATTCACACTACATCAAAGTCTATGCTTTCTTCACCACCACTAGATATATATCTATTTTTTCTTCCTTAACATCCCTAGAGGAACTTTAAAAAGTATTGAAATACCAAGCTGCTGGCTCAGGATTTTTTCTCTTACAGGAATGGCATTAAAATCCTTTCCTCTGGGGATTTTTGCTACTGTTAGCAATAAGAAAATTTATCTGATGCTCTTTTTTTTTCCCTTCCTTTTCTTTATAATTGCTAAGCTGGTAAGGAATGATTCTTTTCTTCTTTTCTTCTGAGTTATTTTTTCTCTCTGTTCTTTCTTTTGATAAAGTAGTAGAGAACTCATGGGAGACAACAAAAGACCTAAAAGACTTAAATTATTTGACTGGAAAATATGCTGCTTTTTATTACTTCAGCATCTCAAGGAAAATGTATTTATTTTACTTTTATGGAAGATAGCACAACACTTACTGGATTAGGATAGTTTTCAGTGAAGCACACTTGTGTCATTAATTGAATGCAAATCAAATTTATTTTGCAAGAGCAGATAAAATACTCATTTAGAATTTAGGCATTTATACAATATTGTTTTCCATCAAATATAACCAGCTGCACAATCCAAGTCCCCAGCACACATGCAGACAACTCAGAGCAGACTTTGGCTGTGCACGGCTTCAGTGGAGAGTTATGGTAATCATAAACACTGTGCCTGTGGACAGTTTCAGACCTTCTCCATTTCTAGAGACTGGGGATGATGAAAGAGACTTCATGACATTATATTTCCTGAGACTCCTCCTGTAGGAAAGCACAATGTTTGGTATGAGCTAGTTGTTAGAGTCTCTTGGTACCAACTCAGCCCTGATACAGCCCAATATCGAGTCTCGTGTTTATTTAATATTTCAGTGTTTGCTTTGTGCTTCATCTGGCTTCAGAACCACAAGAACAAAGCAGTCACTCACATGTAAAGAGCACACATATACCCATACAGCTGGATGTGTACCAGGTGTACTCTCCTGATGACTTAAAGCCAGGATCAAAAACCAAAGACAAATCCCAAAAAACCCACCTAGGGCACTTGAACATTTCCACACTTTCTGCCTAGAAACAAGCCAGAGGTAAGCCATCCTTTCTTGAGATATGTATAACGAATTTTTAAAGCTAACTTTACATACTGTGTATGTAAAGTTAGCCAGCCAATGGCAAACTAACCATCCAGAATAATTCCACAGCCAATAGACAGACCACCATTTCCAAGAGTGTTGCAAATCCAGCCAAAATGATGGCAGGAATAACTGTCCCATGTAGGCACCTGTCTCTTTCATTAACATTAGAACAAATCTTGAAAGTTATCTTGGGCTTTATGCTCAACTTTTAGGCAGACAAATTTAGATGAGAAAAATGCTGCTATATAAATCATTATTTCAAGTTGAAACCAGCTTCAGGTAGGCCATATGTAGTTCCAGACTGTCATTTAAATAGCCTCCATGCGCAAAGCATGCCATGCCATTGACATAAAATTAATAAATCCTCTGGACAATAGAAGTTCTGTCAAGACAATTGAGCCACCCCAGAGTGTTTTGCTCAACACTGGTAAATTAAACTTCCTTGGTCCTCATTGTCTTATATAACGAACTAATAACAAACTCAGGGAATCTTAGGCCTCAATCAGAAAACAAGAGGCTATGAAAAGCCTGTTTAAACCAACCATAGAAAATATGTCAAATTAAAAAAAAAATTATGGCTTTATTGCATCATGTATCAGAAGTAAAGTGCACATCCAGCAGGGTTAGGACATGAGTCTTACTGCATATGTAATGTGTGATTGCTCTATGCAGACATTCCAGGAAGAAAATAACACCTCAGAGTAACAGAATGACACATGCAACAACACAGAGGTGAGACATTTGTAATTTTTCCAGTCATCAAAAATTCGCCAGTTATAGAAGGGAAAATATGAACAGGTTTTAATGTTAAATTTAAGATTCTTTCCAGTAAGGAATACCGTTGTGCACACTTTACCTTAGCTAGACAGAAATCATAAGTCTGCCTTTCTAAAGCTGCTAGAGTGTGTGATATGAAAATGAGAAGTAAGAGAATATGTTTACAGCATTCAGAATTAAATGTCAAAAGTAAACAAACAAACGGCTTCAATGATAATAAAAAAATAAAACTATAAATGAACTCTGATTTTTTTTCAGATTTTTTTCATAGTATGATTAAGGTTTACGTTTAAATAATGTCTCTTTAGACAGAAATCCATATATAAGTACAGGGGAAAAAAGGTTATGAGTGGGATTAATATCTTTCCACTGAGCTATTCTTTTTTTGACAAAAAAAAAAGGACAAGGTTCAAAGTACACAATTTTATAGTTTTTTGGACGGGGAAATTTTTTAATTTATTTAGCTCTTCATTAAAATCTGTTGTGAAAAAAATTATTTTTCATATGCCCAAATGGAACAATTTTAGTTGAGAATATTTTATCTACATAGATATTTTAAAGCATTGTGATTGATTTAAATGAAAGCATTAAAAAAAAACCCCATGAAATCTAATCTGGTTTCTGAAACAAAATTTTATTTTCCTTTTTTTGTTGGCAATTATTTTTTTAGAATGAAATACCTTCATTAATTTAATCTAAAATTAAAATTTTAAGGTTTGGATATTAAAAAATCACAAGAAACAAAGACTGAATGACTGCTTAGGAGACAAAATCTAGGCCTTTAAATCCCAAATAAGTGCTTGGACCATTGTCCTCACAGAACAGGAGATTGAGAGCCTGTGC
Source organism: Phainopepla nitens (assembly GCA_013400175.1). Classification (NCBI taxonomy): domain Eukaryota; kingdom Metazoa; phylum Chordata; class Aves; order Passeriformes; family Bombycillidae; genus Phainopepla; species Phainopepla nitens. The sequence goes on along the minus strand of VXBQ01006195.1, from coordinate 2,544,745 downwards.
ATGACTTCTTCTCCTTCTGCCTTACCTCCTTTTTCATTCTCCCACTTTGCGTTCACCCTCACCTTGCCTCGCCTTGCCTCCTATTTCCCTTCCCTTCCCTTCCCTTCCCTTCCCTTCCCTTCCCTTCCCTTCCCTTCNTTCCCTTCCCTTCCCCTTCCCCTTCCCCTCCCCCTCCTTTCCCAGATCATAACTTCATTTATTCAAACGGAATTTGTGTGACTTATATATGTTGGAAAATTTCCTTCGGCTGGTCAGGTCCCTTAGATTTCATCTCTGTGTGACTGAAAATCAGTGGTTTTCAAAAGGGCATTTTCTAAAAGATGGTATGTACGCATAGAAGGCTTGATTGCAGTATTTCACATACAGACTGTTCTGCACTTCTTAGCTTGGTGTATAATTTTGCTTTGTAGGTACTTAGAGGAAATGGCTGGTGAGATCAAGGGGGTGTGCTACTGTTTCTTTTAGCTGAAAATATCAGCAAGTATTAGAATTTTCCATTTGATAGATAAGTTTTTTATTGTAATATAAGAGCATGCCACAGTTCCTTTTATAATTTGTCAGACTGCAGACAGCTGGCTCTCTCTGCTTACATAAATACATTGGTTAGCTTGCAAATCTAGTTAGTTATTGGGGGTTGCTCTGTGAGGAATTGATGCTGCTATAAAAGAGGAGCTGCAGCTGTAAATATGTAAGATTAGAAATAACATTGCTGCAACTTGTAGAAAACAACAGATTTGGAGTTTTTGTTTCAGCCAAGTAACACAATAAATCCAGGATATTCATACAAAAAGAAAACATTGTTGATGTATATCAACAACCTATAAAATATATATCCCTGAGATTGAACTGGGTAATAAGATGTCACTTATATTCTATAAAAATACTTGGCTGCTAGGAAAATGATTTTAAAAAGAGTAGTCTAAATCTGAACCAAATTATATGCTACAGATTTGCAACCTGTATCTTCTGATACTAATAGCTGGGAAGGGCATAACTTACCCGCCTAATATCCATCAAAAACACAGTGGGTTTTATTCAGAACCATAGAATCAAAGAATACCTGAGTAGGAAGGGACACAGCAGGATCATCAAATTTCAACTCCTGGCCCTGTGAAGAATCACCCCAAGAATGATGTCACATGCCTGAAAGCATTTTCCAAATGCTTCTTCAAATCTTGCAGGTCTGGTGCCACAATCATTCCTTCGGGGAACGTCTCCCTGTGCCCAGCCACACTGTGGATGAAGAACCTTTCCCTAAATCTCCCCTTACACGACTTCAGACCATTCACTCATATTTTCTGTCTGGTCACCAATTAGGAGATATTGGTTCCGACCCCAGCACTTGTCCTTGTGAGGAAACTGCAGACTGCAAAATCATCTCCCTTCAGTCTCTGTCTATGGTAAACAAGTCAAGTGATCTCACTCTGTCTTCATATAACTTCAGCTAATCTCACCACCACCGGTGACCTATATTAGGTGTGAAGATAGCAATGTAGGAACCCTGCCATTATCCCCTTGCAATATCTTTTCCAGCCCTGTTTTCTCTGGAGCTCTAGGCTCTGTGGCTCTCTGACCCCTATCCCTAACCCTAATGGCATCTTGGTGCTAAGGCCCCCATCACATGCATGGCCCAAGTTGGAAAGATGTGGAGGCAGCAATGTTGGTACCCTGCTGTGATCCCCTCAGCTTGCATTTTGCAGATCCAGTGCTCTGGAATGGTCAGTAGGATTCTTAAGGTACAGTGAAATGCTGCCTCGCTGATGTGGCAGATGGTCTTTTTTACTTCTATGTATCTGTTCTGTTAATGGCACAGTAATTCTTTAATATCTCCACCTATCTACCCTTCCCTTCTAATTAAACATTAGTGACATGGTTTTATACTCTCTAAAGCAGCATAAATTAGCACCAGCTCTGAGCACAATAGAGCCTAATTGCACTAATTGCAATCTGATGACTAACTTGGAGGTTTATACTGAAGTTTTAAGATGGGATAGATTTTGTGAATGTTATTCTGCTGTGAAAAACTTTTAAATTCAAAAGTTTAGTATATTTTAAATCATTCCATCTAGGTAGGTGAAATAAATACTGGAACTCTATTTTGACATACATCTACTGTTCGAATTCTACCTAAATCCATGTGTTGGTGGACACAGTGTAGGAACTCATTACAAAGTCATGTATGGAAACACTCTCTTCATATGCTACAGAAGCTAAAATACACTTCAAACCATCCCAAAAGTATATTTATTGCAGGAATATTCAGCCTTTGGGGAGTTAGGTCATACCTGTGCTGATAACTTTAAGTAACTACACAAAGTGTCGCAGTTTCACATCTATCAGTACAGCCTAAATTTAACAGAACCATAAAGTGGTTCATTTTAGGAGAGGCATTTGCAGTTAATCCAGGTCCCACCACACTGCAATGGGCAGGGCCATCTTGCATTTGATCTGGTTGCTCAGAGTCCCATTTGACCTGATCCTGAATGTTTCCATGGATGTGATATGTAGAATCCCTCTGGACAATCTAGTTCAGTGTTTCCCCACTGTAAAAATATCTTCAACATATCTAGTCTGAATCTACCACCTTTTAGTTTGAAACCACAACCCTTTGTCCTATCCCTACAGGTCCTACTTTGTAGAGAATGAGTTAGAGAGAGCACTGGGATTTGAAATAAATTAACTTAATTAACTCAAATGGTAATGAACTGTAGCCATTTATTATATTGATAGATTTTTAGATGTATTTAAATGTCATATTTTCACAAAGTTTAATCATGTCTTTCTACTTTGCAGTAAAAAACACAGAAATTAAGACTCTTATTCTCCTTTCCTCAGATGAGAAAAGTGCAAGGAGGTGGACTTTTTTTATTGTTGGCTAATGCGGAATGCTTCTGTTTTTGGCAGCCTTTAGGGTGAGCATTTACAATCAGAGGACACTTTCAAAAGACTACAGCCAAAAAGTTCTGGATGCTAAGCCAAATCTAGGACTTGCTTGCACTCTTGTCTCTCTTGTGCCTCATCCATCAGATGATATTTTTAGTGCTAGTTGAGTATGATGGTATCTCTGTCTCACAGAATTACTGACATTATAGATCACTGAGAGATGCTGTATACCTGTAGTTTGTTCTGGTTTTGCTTTTGCCTAAGCTTTCAAGACTGCCCATTACTGAGGACAGGATGCTTGTTCAGAAGGAATTTTTATTTGGCTGAGAACATTATATCTCACCTGTACTGCTCACAGTAAACTTACATGTGGTAGATGACTTTCATGTTCACTTTTTTTACATATCTGTTTGGTCTTTGATCACAAATTTCTTGTGACAATTATTCCTTCTGGATTATCTGGAAAATGCTTTATGCAGCAAATTAAAGATACAACAATAAGTGCATAATTCTGTCACTGATGGTGTTCAATTATATAGTTTTGAGCTCTATCGGACTGACAAGTCAGGACAGTTCCTTGCTTTTAAATAAGTTAACCTACAGTGTTCTAAATGAGAATGAAGCCCTGTATTCATACATTGCAGGGATGATGCTATAAACCACATAATGTATTTCTGCACAAGGAAAATCAACATCCTTTGGATGAATCTCTAAACTATTGAGAGGGAAAACAACACCTTTTCTGCTAATATAAAAGAAAAAGAAGTAGTAGTTTCAAAGCCTTGCATCAGTTTCTATGTGTGCTTATGCATAAGTTGTTAATATTCATACCCCAAAGGTTAATGTTCACAACTTTCATTCCCTCTACTGTTCAAGCGTTCTTTTTTCAGTTTCATATGTCACTTTAAAATGGATCTCTTTAGCTTAGAGCTGCTGACAATTTTGTTTTTTTAAAGTTTTAGAGTAAAATGGTCATAGTCTTCTTAGCAACAGCAGCAAGAAGTATCAGTTTCTTATGATTTTCTGATTATTTTTTCATATATTATGTATTAAAATTCACCCCATTTGGAATTTGTAAGGGGAAAATATTGGCCTGTCTGGATAGTGTATGAGCTAGCTGTGGATGACACTTACCATAATATCATTTCTAACAAATGACAGATCAAAGCCTTGTATGTCAATGTATTTATTATGACTGTCAATCATTTATTCTTTTCCAGTTGAAATATGTAGGCATCTAGGCACACCTTTAAGGGATGTCCCTGACTTTTCATTAAAAATTCCCTCTTTCCCTGTCTTATCTGGTGAGTCTTAATGGTTGAACTCAGAAAGATTGAAATAATAATATATTTGAAAGAAAGACCTGAACAACCATACAGGTTTTGTTACTATTATTCACCACCTCCTAAATTTATAGTGCAATTTGAATTTTTTTCCCTCTGTTCTTTCCAAATAAGCAGACCTTTCTTGTTTTTTTCTACAGAGAGTCACCTTAGCCTTTAAAGTTCAAAATAAAGGACTTTATTAAAGAACTAACAGAATCCTTAGCATAAGGGAGACTTATAGCAAAATATTAATTTACTGGCATCCTACAGAACACGCACAAGAAAAAAGAAAGATGAATCTAACTTGATGGGTACTATTTAAGATCCTATTTAGGAAGTAACATCTGATGAAAAATAATTGTCTTGGGTTTTTTTTTTTTTTTCCCAGTAACACTTTTGAGTGATTCAAATAGTCAAATTCTTTTTATCTTGTTAAGTGCTGGCTTTTTTTTTTTTTTTTCTCTGATAGCATGTCTGTTGGAAGTGTGAAATGCACAAAAAAGGATCATTTATGCAGAATTCTGGAATCATTGAATTCCTTGCATTGGAAAACACCTCTAAGATCATTGAGTCCAGCCATTAACCAAAGACAACTCTGGGATATGATTTGTTGCAGAAGCTAACCATTGTTTCCTGAATATCTTGGTCGTTAAAAGTGGTTTTTCAGGAAAAGTTTATTTCCTCAAGCCTCTCATTTACAAGTAGCACAAAAAGCAAAGAAATATGCTTGTTTTCAATTTATCACCCCAATTAATGAGTATTTATAGTGATTTGAGAAGCATCTGAACATCAAGATTTGCAAAAGTCTACATTTAATAAAAAAAAAAATTCAGAAGTCTTCACCACATTACGTAAATTTCTGATGAAATTACACCTGTTTGTATGGTATTTTTTTAAACATATGCATTACTTTCTCAACATCAATATTTTTTTTTCATCTTTAGCAGATGAGATCCACCAGCAAAGACCTGACATAGGAATTGTGGGGAGCCGTTTTCTGAAGTATTTAGTGTTTATCATACTTCTTTTCCACTGAAAGCACTGGAGCCTACATAACGATGAATTTGTTGGATCTGGTATTTTAAACTCTGGAAAATCCCATGGCAATGAAGTTTCTTGTCACTTGAAATTTTGTTGCACTTTATGGAAGCTTTCATTACAGTTTCAATTGACATGGAACTGAGCAAAAATAATATTTCAAAATTTAAAAGGAGTTCCAGAAGTCTCAGAATAAAAAGTATTTCTCTGTTAGTCTTATATGTCTTTAAATACTTGTATTAAATTCTGCATGAATGACATTTGATGCAATTTCTCCATCATACCTTTATGCCTTCACACTTCTGAAAGTCTCATTTCTGGCCAAGAATTTCAAATTAAGTTTCACATTAAGTGTCATGAACAGTAGCTAGATTTTAATATTACAAACTGACATTGTTGCATATCATCACATATTAATTTGAATCTACTTGTAGAAAAGCAAGACTCTTCCTCCTTTGTGTTCACACTCTTCATTTAGTGCCTTTATTGAAAATTAAGGTCTTTCTAGAATCATTCTAGTGTGCTCCTCTTGTTTCATAGACGATGATGCTCACAAGATGTGTTACTTATGTGAGTATTTCTGCCAAAGTCTATGAGACAGCTCCTTGCTGTGAAGTTGTGTAGAAAGGGGAGGGTGGAATTTGGCCTACAGACTTTACTGATTACCAAGCACCCTAGCTTAGAAAGCAGATAACTTAATTATGTAAATCAACAAGAGATTGACCCTGCAGTGAATTTTTAATAATACAGTAATTGGCTGATTGATAAATCAAATTAGATGTTAGTGGCAAATCTTCATCTCAGCATGCAAAGAACTATATCCCTAAGTCTTTTTACTAATAGAAGAATTGCACATAAATCTTGAAGCAGTAGGAGAACAATTTAGGGTGATTTTTTACCATTTATGAAAAGAGGTAATATTGAGCTTAAGTCTGTCTTGGCTCTTAAGTACTGATCTTAAGAGAGACCCTCAGCTACCTTTAAGTATTATCTCTGGTAGTCTCTCACAGCTTATAAATTGGTCGTGAGATGAAACAGTCCAAACATTTTGCAAAAGGTAGCTGTGCTGTGGAAGAAAAAGCTGCCTTCCCAGGGAAATTCTGTGAAACTTAGAGAGAAAATTCTACCTGAGAATAAATAACTAGTCTAAAATTCCAAAAAAATTCTTCTGAAAGTTTCAAAAATTACATTTTACATTGTCTTTTTACAATTTGTCTTTAGTTATAACAGACATGTAAAATAATTCTGCTAGTGCTATGTCACAATAATGAAATATGCTATTTGTATAATCATTTTTTTTGTAGCTACTACTGATAGAAGCATCATCTGGAGATCAAAGTGTCTTTTGTTCTCTTCTAAAAAAAGCTTCAAACTACTGCTTGAAACTTTTCAAAAATATCTTTTTGAAGATATTGGCTTTCATATATAGTCTCAAAAGTATCTGGTTCTTTATCTAAGACACTGAAATTTTTTAATGTCATAGATATGCTGATTTTCAGCCTGCTAGTTGCTAATATCAGCAACTGGCAATTTATGATTGAACAAATAATATTACCAAACATAATGTTCTTGGAATTATGATTTGGATGCAAAAAGATTTTAAGATATGTTTATTATCACAAAGTGTATAAAGAATAATTTTGGAGTTCAATTGTCCTGCAGATCTTCAGGATT
>VXBQ01006195.1:2430113-2537763 GCA_013400175.1 Phainopepla nitens | reverse complement strand
AAAAAAAAAAAAAAAAAACCACACAAAAAAAAAAACCTTCAAAAAACCCAATTACTTTTCTTACTATTTTAAAGCTAATTTTTATGTGATTTTAGGAGTTGGGGTTTTAAAAAGATAAAAAAAGATTAAATATCATTAGAATTATATTAAGTTTATTAATGTTAGCCACACTGAACCTGGGAAAAATACAGTAATCCAAATAAGATTTTAGTCATCTGCTATCTATGTTTAGTGCTATTTAACCAGCTAGTCATAAATTCCTGTTAATGTCAATGATACTATCTATTAAAATGCAACTCCAAGAAGAGATAATGATTGGAATTTGATTCCAAGACACTAGTAAAACTTCATTATACACCAGGATACACACCTCCTTGATTCACTGTATGGTGGTTTATAAATGAGTTTAGCAGAGACTCATCATACTGTTCTTTAAATTTGGACAAGGAAAGTAATATTTAATTTCACGAACTTCTCTGTTTTTGTTTTGCTTTGGTATGTTTTCACAAAAAATATCGAAGCTCTACCATGATCAGTGTTAGTTTACCTGTACACTCAATTCTCAAAATAAAAATGCAATTTCTATGCCACAAAACCATCATTTTTAAATGTTATAAATTCTCCATCACTGGAAGTGTTCCGGGCCAGGTTGGATAGGATTCTTAGCAACATGACCTAGTAAGTGATGTCCCTGTTAATGGTGAGGGGGTTGGAACTAGAGGAAATTTAAGGTTCCTTTCAATGAAACTCTTTCTATGATTTCTATGGTTTCCTTATAGAAAGATTAATATTATATCGCCTTTCTTTATACAGGATTAAAACAACTACTCAACTATTATCCTGAAGTAGTTGTATCATTTAAACAATTAATTAGTAAATTGTCTCCCTATCACAGATTTTGATTTAACCAACTGATTATGTATGAAATGGTGGTTGCAATATTTAGCTGAATTAGAGTGTAAATGTTAGTACCTATTCCAAAATTTAATCCACTTGATAATTTCCCCATTTTCACTAAGCAATCAAACTCTTAGTCAGAGTCTCCACAAAATAATAAGCACTGACTTCTGGTAGTTTCTACCACATTTAATACAAGAAATGGAGCAAGGTTTTTTTCCCAGGAGCATCAGCAGCGAGGACTTGGCATCTGTTTCACCCCTCTCTTCTGCACTAGCTGTATGATCTGGAGCTTTAGGCAATCTTCAAACAATGTAGGAGTGGTGACTTGCAAATCAAACAATTATTTTGACTTGCGTAATCCTTTGACAAACATTCAGATGGCAGTTATGGATCAGCTGGCAACAGTGTTTTAGATATGTTTTAAGTGCACAAAATAATAGTCCTGAACGATGCTTGTCTCCTTTGGTTTCTCATGAAATAATCTATCTCACTTCCAGGCCTGAGTGGGAGCTGAGAGCATTTCTGAAAGGCTCTCTTAAGCAACTGTGGATGGGCTCTAGTACTGCTCTGCTTTATCCTGTGTCTCTTCTAATTCATGCAGTTTACTGCTTTTGGCATTCTTCATTGATACTTCTCCATATACCTCCGTCTCTATTTCCTGTCCACAGGGTGCCTCCACCTTTAGTTACATCTAATCAACTACCTTCTTCAATCCTCATCTGAATTTCCTCTCCTTTTCCCTTAAATTTTGGAATACTTATTTTAAAAACCTTAACTAGTTTGAGACACGAGTTCTTCAGGGACATTTTGTTTGTTTGTTCTGCCTTTTTGTTGCTATTATTTTCATTCAGGACTTTTGAAAAATTCTTTTCTTGCAGTAGAACTGAAATATCCTGTGGTTCAACTTTATATTGGAATAGCAATGACAGTGTGCCATGTTCTACATCACTATTCATTTTGTTTACATTTTTCACATCCTCCCTTCTCAGTTAAACTCCTTTCTAAGCATAGAACTTCTTAAATATGTTGAAAGCATCTTCATGAAAGCATGGGCTAGTCACTGAGGCAAACTTCTCAGGTGTGAAAAGTCCTGCCCTTCAGGATTCTACAAAAGTCAAAATCATTTCACACAACTTCCTCATGAGACAGGTTTAGTCCTGGGTTCATATTTACAAGTTCTTAAGAACCCTGCAAGTGCACCTAAATTGGTAGTGTTCTTCATCAAACTTAATGTAACCTAATCTGACTTTGAAGGCAGTTTACTCTAACTATGAAAGAAAACTAGTCTGTTTTATTAGGTGCATTAAAAAGACTGGCCTCTAAAAAGGATAGAGGCTTTTAAAGAGAAAGCAGAGGAAATCTCCCCAGAAATGACAAGTTGACAACTGAATAATAAAAGAAAGAAAACTTGATGGCTTACTTTTTGTATTTCAAGGTATTGTTTTACACTCAGTCTGAGAGGACTTGATCTGATGTCATACATACTCTTGGATTTGTATCTGTATCTCTTCCTGGCTTGTAGGAGTCAGACCAGGTGATCTGTTAAGTTGCAACAAGTTTGAAGTTTCCCTATATGCGGGAGGTTGTGTTTGGGGATACTGTGCTAGTTCCACCAGCTTTTTGTGTCTTTTTGGTTTCTTCTGAATGAGGAACACTTATTTTTTAATATGTTTATTTTACACCAGAAATAAGGGGGCCAAGGCTGACAGGGAATATCCATCCCCTCATGAGTCAGAGGAGTAAACCTGAAGATGTGAAAATCTACATACATGTATACACACACACACACACACATATATATATATCTGTGCATGCACACAGATACACACACAATTATGTAGACATACCAGCATATAGGTATCTAAATACAGGCCACATATATATCCTTAACCTTAAAGGTAAAATAAAATTCTGTGAAAAAAAGTGTGCACTACAGGTATTTGAAGTAATTCTGAAAATGACTGAGGTTACATTCCCATTATATTATATTTAATTTTAAATATTTGAGCCTGGCAGAGTTCTGCAAAATTCTGCAATTCTTACATTTTTAAAATATAGCATTCCTGTTGTACAATAACAAAAACCCCATGATTTCAGATTGCATTCTTCTAATCCATATCAACAACCATGTTGAGTCATAAGAAACAAGAATGAATGCACTCTTCAGTGTTTTCTCTGTAGCTTGCAGACAGAACATAAATCTAAAAAAAAAATACAAATAATATACATAATACAAATAATAAAAATAAATACTACAAAATAACCCAAATCTTCAAAATTAGAAAAGGAGACACCTAAGGATATGCACATGAGAATAAATGGACAATATTTGTAAAACACTTTTACTTGTTTATGATAGAAAGTTTCTATTTTTCAGACAGTGTTGACTCACCAAACAATTCATCTGAAAAAAAATAATTTTACATTCCAACCATTATACAACCAAATTATTTCTGGACAGATATATTTGAGACAGCAATAATTAACCCTCACCATTGCCTTCAACAGCATCATCAGGAAGAATGACTAACATTCATGTTAGTTGTAGCAGTTGAAGATACATTGAATGATTTTGAATTAATTAGTGCTGCTTTGCAGTACAGCTGTTGGATGTGCACAGGCAAGACAAGCACTAACAGCCTGTGTATTGTTACTGTTCACAAGTATTCATTTTTCAGCTTTCCCATATGCATATATTATGTGTAATGGTTCTGAAAACTCCCTTTCACAGATCTTAATAATATTGTGCCTTATGTAAACTGAAGTGGAAGAGGAAAGAAAAAAACAAAATCAATCAGATAAGCGTCTTTGCTATTCTTCTTTAATACCTCCTTTAAATCTCCTTTTTGCTGTGGTGCTTACAAAATACCAGCTGCAGTGCTGAAATTCCAGGCTGCCTATCATGCTCCTCATATTCCTTCCATGACTTTCTGTATCTCTATACTTGATACAGATTATCTGATTGAAAAGCATATAAAGTTAATGCAACCATTCAGTTCTGTGCTTAAACCCTATCTGTTTTTAGGGTCTTGATCTACAAATAAAGAAACATCTAATAACAGAATATATGATACAATATCAATTTGGATTTTGTGACATGCTGAAGAAAAGAATCTGATTTCTTTAACACCATAAAGCAAAGACAGCAAATCTAATGCATGCAAATAAGCCTTCTTATGGACGATTCCTTAGAGATGTCCTTGAATTTGGCCAAAATTCTTGTTAAATAGCTATTCTTTGTCTGAACCAGAAAAAGCATTACACCTGTGTCAAATTTATATGGAACACTTTGTTCAATGTATATTTTATTTAAAATGCTAAGGATCAGCATGGAAAATATTGTGTCCGCAGAAATTTTGGTCCTATGTTGTTCATATCACTGAGCAGTAGATTAGTTGCCTCTAGCATACTGTGGAAAATGTATCAGACACCATGTTATGAACATGAGGGAAAGTACAAGCTTTTTGAACCATTTCTTTTTTGAGCCAGACATCTCAGGATTTTGCAGATTGTGCCAAGGAACAGAGATCATAGAATCATAAAATCATAGAATACGCTGAGTTGGAAGGGAACCATCAGGATTAACAAGGCAAAATCCTGGCCCTACACAGAACACACCAAGAATCACATCATGTGTCTGAGGGTATTGTCCAAACACTTATTGAACTCTGATCCTGGCACTGGTCACAAGAGTGAAGAGATGAGTACTTGCCTTTTTTATTCCACTCATGAGGAAGAGGTCTCCCCTCAGTCTCCTCCAGGCTGAACAGACCAAGTGCCCTCAGCTGCTCCTCATACAACTTCCCCTCAAGGCCCTTCACCTTCCTTGTTGCCCTCCTTTGGACACTCTCAAACAGGTTAATGCCTTTCTTACCTTGTGCCATCCAAACTGCCCCCAGCACTCGAGGTGAGGCTGCCCCAGCTCAGAGCAGAGCAGGACAATCCCTCCCTTGCCTGGCTGTGATGCTGGGCCTGATGCCCCCCAGGACAAGGTTGGCCCTGCTGGCTGACAGGGCACTTGTGACTCATGTTCCACCTGCCATTGACCAGGACCCCCAGGTCCCTTTCCATGGCACTGCTTTCCAGCCTCTCATTCCCCAGTCTGTCTGTTACATCCGGGGTTGCCCCGTTCCAGGTGCAGAATCCGGCACTTGCCCTTGTTGAACTTCATAGGGTTGGTGATTGCCCAGCCCCCTGATTTGTGCAGGTCTCTCTGCAGGACCTCCCTGCCCTTGAGAGCATTTACAACTCCTCCCAGTTTGGTGTCAATGGCAAGCTAATTTAGTATTCCTTTGGCCTTCACTGCTACATCCCATAGGGCTATATTCAACTTTTAACTCAGTTCTTGCAGATTTTTACTTGATAATGCTTCTTTTCCTGTGCTGCCTCTTTTTTCTGTAGAATGCTCCATTTGACAAATCTGGACCTGCTTCTTTGTCTTTTACTGAAGTTTCTATTTCTTACTACAAACATAATTGGGAATATTATTTGCACCAACAAATCCACTGAAAGAAGCTGATTAAGAGATTTGGAGGAAAACAAAAAACCTAAACAAATAGGACATTTATTGTACTGAATACAGGACTGCACTGATCATGCTAATGATAAATTATATGATCCCCTTTTCCCTAATCTTCCTGACAACACAATTTTATAATCTCCATAAAAGCAAGGTTTATATCTGCAGTAATTTTTGTATGTATGGTGACTACTAGTAACTGATCCACATGTGGAGAAATTGTTAGACATCCAGTTAACCCAAAGTATTATGTATTTTGAAGTTCTTGTATGATTACATTAGAAAAACCTTTGGTTATTTTTCCAGCTTGCCTATTTCAAAATCAATAACTTTCTTGATTATAAAGAAAGTGTCTTCTTTTATCTTCTTTTTTTTTTTATTTATGTAGTAGTTCAGAAAGTTGAATATCAACCTTCCTTTAAAAAATATTTATCTCAAGGACATTTATAGATCCTCAACCTGAATTACTGTACTGGCACAAAGATTTGTTTTAGAAAAAATGACTTGCATTTAGACATTTAAAATGTGTGACTTTATGGAAAGACTTCACAGAATTTTCTGTGCTTCCTGAGAAACTTTCTGTCGGCTGCTTGTGTGCATGTTTGGCATGAGAATTATTCTTCTACCCAGTGCACATATTTGCTGTGTGACAGGAGTGGCAAATGTAGAGCACAAAGCTGGACATGCACAGGCTGTGGACTGTAGGCTTGATCTTAGCCAGGCAACACTGAACATCTCATGGATACCAATGACCAAGACAGCAGCAGGAAAATTATATATAAACCCTCCAGGTTATAGATAGTGAATCTAAAGTAGCACATGGCAGCAGCCAGCCACAAATCCTTCTGTTCAGGACTTGGAGCCCCAAGTGTAGCATCTGGGCCCAGCAAGTGCCAGCTCTACTCTCAGACAGTATCAAAGGTTGACTCATCTGCAAAAATAGGCAGAGGAAAATGAAGGCCAAGGGGTCTGTGTACAGCCTACTCCTGCCAACTACATGAGGAGAGAGTGCCAAATACATTTTAGTAGTGTTTTAGCCACAATCATATTGATGAGTCCAAGGATTTAAAAATGCATTTGTGTCAGATAAAACCTGTGTTATATGTATTTGTTTTATTAAGAGAGTGTTAGATATTACATTCTCCAAACACTGCATATTAGAAATACTCTGTGATCAATCATTTCACTGCTTAGAATAGATATCAGGCAAGTCAGAAGAGATGCATGTCAAAAGATCAATAAAGGACTGAAGATAAAAGTTAAAGTTGTTTTAAATATAAGAAGGAAATACGTATAATTTCTCACCCCAGCTCCACTATCCTTTTCAAAAGTATGGAAATCATGATGACATGAAAGATTTAAAAAAACCTAGAAAAACCCTCAAACCCTCACAAACCAAACCCCAAACAAATCTGCTCCTTCTGCCCAAACCACCCAAGAAAATAACTAAAGGATGGATTCTAGAAGGATATCACTTGAATTATGTCATATCATACAGGAACATAGTGCCTTCTCTCTACCCAAGTGTTATTTCATACAACAGAGAGCACATCCAGCCCCTTTTTATTGGACTGCATGAACTGGGATGACCAACTTTCATCTTTTTACAATGTTTTCTGGGGGTATTTTCTAGACTATAACTGCCATGGAGGATGATTAAAAAAATCTTATATTCTCAACTACAACTTAGAGAAGTGTTGCGTATTTATGTGCTAATAAAATAAAAAATATACAAGGGAATAAAAATCTTTCTGTGGAATGCTGAAACAGGGAATCCCAAGCATACCTCAGACAAATGCTGACACGGTCACTTGTAATGAAGAATTTAGTCAATGATCAAAGAACGGATTAGGATTCAAAGTATTTGGGTCAAATTCTTCTTTTCAGCCTGGAGAAATGCTGGAGTTTTTTTCTAAAAACAGAGTAAGAATTTCCTCTTTCTTGCCATTACACAATTAAAATTACTTTTAGGTAAATTATTTCCTTGATATGGACTGGTCTTTTGTCCAGAAAATAAAGCTTTGACTTTATTTGTTGCTCTAGCTGGCATTGATATTTAGATAGATAACTCAGAAATTTATCTGAGTCAATACTTTGGATTTCAGTTGAAGTGAGAATGCTCTTTCTCAGACTTGAGTTGTAGGCTAGTTGTCATCTAATCAGTGCAGAGATGGACTGCTCTGTAAGAAGCTCTACTGTTTTATACAGATGTTCTAGAACCTAATAAAACATTTTTTCAGGGCATTTTTACGCTGAATGCATAAGCCTAGACTATTGGCTTAGTCTGTAGGGCTTACTTCCAGAGAGCCAACAAGATTTGAGACCCATTTTGTTCATATTATATTACAGGTATGGGGATGCTCCAGGAAGTACTGCAATACTTAAAATTTCCAACTAGAAATACTAATGTGGAACAAGACGTCTGCCCAAAAGCGTATCTGAATTCAGAGTTTTGTGCTGAGCTTTGAAGCTCATATCCTCAGTAGTATTCATTCAATCAATATGAAAAATTGGAGCTTTTTCCAGAAGGAAACAGGGCTGTTAATGATAGCTATGCATCAATCTCTCTATATAGTATGTAGTCACCAAAGAGTTTGACTTGAAAATTTTGGTTTTCCCTCTGCTAATAAACTATCTAACCCAGCATTAAATACCACATAAAACTGGTCAACAATATTATTAGAAATTTTGATGAAAAATAAACCCTTTTAAAAACATTTCCCTGGATATTTATGCAAGTTGAAGAAGAATCTAGTCTTGAACACTTCCTCTTATTAATCTCTTTTCTTTCTCTGTCACATTCTGTCAATGACCAGCACACAAAGGGCAGTGGAAGAAGAGGAGCATAAAGTACTAATATAGCATGTTTCATTTAAAAATTCAGAAGTTAAACCCACAACTATATCTAAATGCTAATGAACGATGTTATAAATTGCTGCAGAAGTATATCACATGGCAAGGTGCACGGCAAGTTTGGATGGAAATCCAATCTAAACAGGACTTCTGTGCTGTTCTGGTGTAGAATCACAGCTCGTGGTAGAGGGACATAAATCCAGTATCAGGGACAGCTTGAGCTCTTGAAGATGTCACTAAAACCCTTCTAAACTGTATGGAAAGTGTAATGCAATTAATTCATGTAATTATTTAGGTTTACTTTGTGTTCTATTCACTAACATATGTCCAAGATTCCAGTAACTGTATTATAAGCTGATAGATTTTGTTGTGATATTCTGATAATTCTGAGTATCTGAGTGAAATTAGTAGATCTAATTATGCAAAAGTTATGCAAATAACTTCCTGCTCATTATAAACAGCAGTGCTGATTCCTAGCGATTTTCAGATCACATGTCTCTGGGCTTAAAAGTCTTTCTACCTAACCATTTTGGACACCACCACACTATTAATTCAGTACCTACTGTCAAAGGTTTTGACATCTCCTGAAGTATCAAACATCAAATGCTACTGCACACGGGAAGCATCTAGAACTTCCTGTTGCTATTGACCTGAGATGCCAGGGACTGAACTCCTGGCTGCAAAGCTATAACATCAGCACTCGGCCCTAAATTGTGTGTTTGCTAGAAAGTGTTTAAGATTTTCATCGTAAAACTGCATTTTGTCATGCACCAGCACTGCAAATCACTCATGCTTTGGATCTGACTATGCTTGAAAAGTGATGACAAAGGAAGGAAACACAGTGATAGAGGAAATAGAAATGCAGGAAACCAGAATATAGAAACTCAGCCAAGCTAAGTATATTTCAAAGGGACTTTATAGTGATGAACAGTCACTGGTTATTGAAAATTCAACCATTTTGGTTTTGGAAAAATTTTTCCTTAGGTAATGGCAACATCTAGAATGATGATTATCTCGCTTGACTGAATCCACTTTCTAAATCCTCACTTTCATGTAATGTTTAGTTTTCACAGATTCTTTTTACAGACCATATCTAAGAAGTGGCTTTTGCTATCTATCTGCACAGCTGAAATATCTTACGTCTCAGCTTCTGAAACACCCTTTTTTCCCTCCCCCTTTGACAAATGCATTCTTGCTCAGCTTCTGCAAAGATCATTTTCCTGGCCTGTCATTTCAACCATTTCACCTCTTTCCACATCTTCCTTCACTAGCTACTGCTTTTCTGACACTTCAAACACAAGCTGCTTGGCTTCACCTTCAAAACCCTTCCATGATCCTTCTCCACCCCAATAATGATCTTTACATTCAGTAAAGAGTAGTTGACACCTGCTATTGATTGCTACACAAAACCAGCCTCAAACAGATTTTTAATCAAATGCCCTCCTGATTTCTTCCACTATCTTTAGGATTGGGATGCACTTCCCATAACTATTTCCCATATTTGCTCATTTTCTTTTTTTCAATCATGTCATTAAAATTTGCCTTACTTTCATGTCCAGACAGATCTAAGGTGAGAGAAGTGTCAGAAGTACAGTTTTTCATTCCCTAGTATCTCATTTTTATTTTCTCACTTCTGCCTGTCTCTCTGAATGCAAGTTCTTTTGCAAAAGGTATATTCTGAGGTTTATGTATTTCTCATAAACTGGCATCCCAGTAAACTATTGAGATGCTTTGAAAGTACAAAAAAAAAAAGAGAGATCTTTTTTGATGCTTTTCTACAATTTTTGCATCTAGAGTGATTTGAGCAGTGCTTCGTATTTTCTGGAATTTCTGATCCTTGAATATTCGTATTTCTAGCTTTTGAGTTCATCTTCCAGACTAAATATTCATCAGATTCATTTGGGCCATCTGAAGACTTCAGCTGCATCACAGTGTACTGATAACTGCCATAGCTGAGCCTATCATCAGCATTTACACAGAATGGCCGGGTGCTTCTTAAATGTAGAAACTTAGGGATAATGATGGTACATGAGAAAGAGATTTCCTCAGAAGTGATACCACATGTGGTGTAAGTGACCAGCTCCTTCTGTCTTGCACCATTGCTCAGATAAAAATGAGGTAGTTCAGGTATTTTATGGGAAAGATGTATTGCCTATAAAATTTATTTCTCTTTTCACACGGTGAGAAAACACTCCAGGGTATACCAGAGAACAAACTTGCCTGGATCATAAGGAACAGAGCACATTGGATGCAGACCATTAAATTAGTGCTTTCTAAGCTATCTGATCTGATGCTGCAAGCAGGATTGACTGTTACAAGTATTAGGTACTAACACGAATTTCCCCTTCTTTCTCCTTTGCTCTTGCATTTTTAAACTGTGACCTTAAAGCAATTTGTAAGGACAGATGCTACCACATCTGTGGATGAGCATATGATAATGAACAACAAAAATCCCAAATTGCTGTGGTTAATAGTGTTCAGATCCATAATATTTTAATTATTGTGTTTTAAGGGCCATGCTGAGGAAAATAAAATCTTTCTTTAGATAATATGAAGGCTGAATTGAAAAAGTCCCATCAAGAACAAAAAAACCCGAACAACTAACAACTGCCAAACAAAATTCCTAAACCACCAAAATGTCTGTTTTTCATGCAAGGGTCTGAAGCCACTGGATGGATACACAGGCAGCAACAGGCACTCAAACCTAGATCTGATTCTCAATCACAAAATGGTTTTAAATGAATTGTTGACAGTGGTACACAAAAAATTGGTGTGTACTGGTGAGTATCCATATCCATAGGCTTTTATCCGCAGTTTGACTTTTTTTTTCCCCCAGAGTTACTGCGATAGGAAGGTGAATGCTGACTTTTCAATGCACATAAGTAGAAATTTTGGGTTGGATATGAAGCTCATTATAAGGAATGGTAGTTTTTCAAACTGCACGAAGAGTTTTTGATGCCTCATGCAATACACCTTGGTGTTCTGGACTTCAGATTTTACAGACCCCTTATTTTGTAGGCCTTCAGTGAAAAGGAATAAGGATCAAAAAGGATGTTGCGTGTACATATCCATATCTATATAAAGTCAGTACCTTACACAGGAAGAGAGAATTCAGGACCAAGGAAGCCTTTCTGACATCTTTAACATATTTGTAACCTGAGTTCAGTGATGATGTCTGGCCCATTCATCTGGAGTATGTTGATGTAGAAGGTGAAGCAAGCAGTACTTGTTCCAAACTTTTTCAGGATCAGTCTCAGATCACACTATCCTGTGGGAAAATTAAAGAAAATATAAATTCTTATAGCAAAAAATGCTCAATTTGTACTTAGATGCTCTGGTTCATTCTTCTTACTACAGAAAAAAAAGGTGTTTTTTTTTTTAAGCAAGTAGTTTTTGATAGCAATGTAGAGTCAAGACAGCTGGGAGAAAATCAGTTCACTTGTTTTTGTTTGTGCATCTGTTTTATTCAGTCAATACCATGTCCAGAATCTTTTCTCCTGTTGGTGATGTGCCTTCAGAGTAAAAAACAGCTTTCACATCTTGAGTAAATTATGCCTGGAAGTCATCTTAAGTATAAATTTCTGGAGTTACTGCAAGATAGGAAGGATGACACTTCAGTGTGAATATGACCATACTATCTAGAGAACATTTCAAGGGAAAAAAAAAAACAAGAAAAAAGACAATAGTGAGAATGGGGTGTTCAGTTTCTGGAGCTGTGATTATAACTGCACAGATTTTTGTACAGGTGTGACTTGAACAATATTACTGAGCATTTTAATTTGTTCCTCACTGATGAAATACAATCAGATTCTGATTTTCCTATGACATATCTGTTTAGCACCTGTAAAATGCTCGTGAAAGGAGTTAGCAAATTTTTTCACTTGAACTACTCATTTTTTGGTGAGCGGCTTCCTATCCTAAACCCTTCTACATTCCAACCTTGTTCTGGAGATTGAAGCTTCAGCAGAGGCATTGATTCAAACCAAGACACAAGCAGCTCCATGGACATTTATGCTACATAGAAGAATTGGTAGAATTTCAATGCAAAACAAACATATAGCTGTTAGTCAGGTTGTCTGTGTTCTCTTAGCTTAGTAGTAATTATCTGCATGTGGTAGTAGTAATTAGTAGTAATTATCTGCATGTGCTTTGACAGAAATCTTTTTCTTGTTTAGAATATAAATAATTTTCTAGATTTTTTTTTGTTTTGTTTTATGAGATAAAAATATCTTTCTAATATAGTGGTTAAATTATTACATTAGAGATCAGAATGTGCCTGAAGCCCTAGAAAATCAAGAAGGATGTTTTGAAATTCAGAGAGAGCACAAAGTGATCTTTTGACCATGTAATTAAGCATACTCAGATTTTCAAATTTTATTTTGCTTCACATGCAATTTGTGAATTTGACTTTAGACCTGGCCAAGGTGGATGCTGTGACACAGCCTGACAATTGTGTCAGAACAGTAAGCATATTTCTGAGTCAGATATATTGTCTAGACAGGTATGGTTTTCTTGGGCCAATATAAAACTCACAGAATACAATAGCTGTTTGGGGACACAGTTACAACAAAACCTGGTTGAAGTGTCTTATGGAAATTTTGGAGGACATTTTTTCCAGTCCTTTCTGATTTTCATTCATGATGGGGAAAAACAAAAAAACAAATCTAAAATGAGAACCATGTGATGTAGTGTTTCACATAAGGTGCAATAAAGCTCCCACAATGTCTTTCCTTTTTTCTATAGAAGACTTCATGGTCAGCAGAAATCTTTCATGGTTCACAGTAGTTTCTGTAAATTTGTGATTGTTTATATTGACATAAAATGGCAGGAATCAAAACAAGCCCTACTTCCACGCACACCTAGAATTGTTACATCCAAAACACGTCAGCAGTCACCTTGGTGATATTTCTGAATTAGGAAAGCACTTTGGTGCTTAAAAAGTTTATTTTTTTCTTATTTTAAAGAGATAAAAGTACAACATTTCCAAAAATGTTCCATTTTCATGCCTACAGACGGTTTAATGCTACCCTGTTTTCAAAAATTTTTTTAAAGTTTTCTCCATGAAAAGGGACACTAAAATAGGCTTAAAGGGAAAAACTTTAACAAAGTCATGATCTTGACTGCAGTCCATATGCATGCATCTTATTGAGGCTGTATCAAAGATCAGTGGTATGACCAATTTCATTGTAGAAATGAACGTTGCTCTGTACTAAAATTACATATGATCCAAAGAATTTTGTTCACTAAGAATTTCTTTTGCTATTTTTGATAGGGAAGAAGGGAATGGAAGGACAGGGTCTTGAGCACATTGTGGTAATCCTCTTTACTAACTAGAGTTCCCATTTAGTAGTCAAATGCTAGTTTAACAGGACCCATTTTCTAAAAATCTGTTAGCTAGTGTTAATTATGTCTTCTATTAGTTATGACCTGAGTCATGAAACAGCTGTTCCACTATTTCATCTACAAACTGGCATGTACATAATTACTTGTGTTGTCTGTTTTGTCTTTTACAATGTCATAACAGTAACTTTGCTCAGTCAATGAAAATGATGAAAGACCACATAGCTTTAAACCATTTTTTTCAAAATCTTGTACAAGTCAGGCTTTTGTGGTTGTGAAGGTGGAAGCTATGTGACCAATGAACACTGCATCTGTTACTCTTTGCATATTTTGTGAATTCTTTGTTTAGAAATAGAAAAAGTTTTGAGTATATTCTGATGAATACTTGAGTATCAAAATTGTGATGAAAAATATATCCTCTTCGCATCCCTGTACTTAAAAAGGAACTGACTTAATTTGAGGTACACAAGAAAAACATGGCTGAAACCTTAGAAGTAATTTGCTAAGATAAAAATAAGTTCCAAGTAAAACATTGGAGGAAAGAACTACGTGCAGAGAAGCCCTATATTTGAAGCTGCTTAGAATGGATACAAATTAAACTGTGTTTCCCAGGCTTGATTATCTAGAGGAAAACATCACTGCTTTAACATTCTTCCCGAATTCATCTCCAGGGTTAACCATCCATGTTTAATCATTGCTGATAATGAGATTTGTATACTTTCAAAAATCCCTTAACTTGAACTCCATGAATAGGTTTATGTATAAAGCAGACTGGGACGAATTTGCCCTTTTTATTTTTTCTTTAATCTGAAGAGGAGGAGTTGATTGGTTTTTTTTAGCCTGCACTTCAGAAAATTTTATTATGCAAAGAGCAAGCTTGATATGCCAAGGTGGTGGAGTGAAAGCAATACGAAAGTAATGCAAAGAGGCTATTCCGCTTCCTTCAGTATCTGAACATTTCTCAATACACTGATTTCTGCTGTGCAGGTAGTCAGAGTACATGTCTATCTGACTATTTCTTTCTTCTTCCCTTTGAGTTTTCAAGCTAGAGTAAAAAATACTTTTGAGTTCGAATCCACCTGGACCTTGTCAATTTGAAGTCTAATGGTATGTGGAAGGAATGTGTCTATTTGTTTAAAAATATCAGGGCAAAGGAGCCATAAAAAAAACCAGATACAAACCTGACTCACACATGGTAAGGTAGGTTGTAATAAGAACAAACACGGTTATTCACACTACTTGGTATGGATATCTGACGTATAAAGATGTTTATTTTTTTGTGGAGGATAGGGAAAGGAAAGGAAGCAAAACAGACAGAGAAATTAACCAACCAGCATTAACAAAGACAATAGTCAGGAACAAACCTGGTCAGTCAAGGTAATTGATGGGCTCCAGAAAAACTGTGACTCCACAACTGATAAAGAGGCAAACCCGACTGGCTTGAGTGTTGGAATGGCTTGGTGGGATTGTACCTAGTGCTGTGGCTATGTGCAGGGGAGGGAGGAGCCAGAAGGAACAAGTATGGATAAACACAAACCAGTGTAAAAGGGGCCATTCATGTGTAAAATGGGGTCAGTCTGTACCCTTGTCTAGCTGAGCCCCGCACTTGATAAACCCAGCTGTCCTTTTTTCTTATGCCTTCCTAATGGATGATTTCCCGACTGTCTCCCTTGGTGATGTCACCCTCTATGCCCCATATGTGCATGCTGCAAGAACTGCAACTGCCAGCTGCTGCTGAGAGCCTCAGCAGTGCGAGTGAGTTGTTGCGCTTGCTGCTGCAGTCAGACATGGGGGTGTTGACGAGCACATGTATCATCCCACAACTGCTGGGTGTATGTAAGGTGTGTGCCTGTGTCTATGAGCCTCTGAGATATGTGCTAAGTTCTTCTAAATGGTTGAACCTGCAAACAGGGAAGTGTCAGACTGGGCAGGAAGAAGTCCTGGACTAAGACAGCTGGAGAAGGCAGCATCCACCTTTAGCATCCACTTAACACTAAACTGGACATGTATATATGTGTATAAAATATTATGGACACACATGCAATCTTGTGATGGATAAGCAGTTGATTTTTTGAAAGTATGGAGGCACACAGAAGAACAGAAATATCATTGTTAATTTGAATGCGTTGCTCTTTCAAAGAGCCTGAAAGGCCAGTCTAGCTCAGATGCTAAAGGGAATACTGAAAGCAAGTTAATGAAATTTTGAATCAAATGTTAAACAATTAATTTTATATCCCTTTATTTATAATTTGTTTGGAAGGAAGAGTGACACAATGCATAGCTTTCAAAAGGATGATCATAGAAACAAAGTATTTACATATTCTTTTGATAAATCAAAATGGCAATCTAGTAAACACATACACCTATTCTTCTCATTATAAAGACGCCTTTTCTGACAAATAAATTAGCTTTATTTTGTCACCTCATTTATCACACAGAGAGAATAAAAAAAAAACAACCAAAACCAATGCTATAACTTGCCCTAAGCCTTTTTCAACTAACTCCAAATTGACATAACAATTCTACTTTGGTGTTGCTCAGTTTAGTGATCTCTTTCTTCTTTACAGTTTCTAATTTTAATTGCGACAGCTATACATAAGATACAGAGCCTGTTGGAACAAAAGTTTTCCGTGGTGCATTTGTTTGGTAACATCACACTCCCAGTGCTGTAAAATGCCAGTTAATAGTAGCTTGTGATGGGTGTTTTCTAAAGTTAAACTATTTTCTTTTCTTGAGCTAAAGTTTTGGGATATAAAGGACTTTACTGTAGAATTTCTAGGCTCTGTTCTTAAGTTCTTCAAGCTTAGTCCTTTGTCAAAATAGTTGCAAAACTCTATTACCAAGGTCTCATGCTTTAGCCTGAGTTGTTAGATCTGATGCCAGTCGGATAATGTGACAAGACAGGCAAGGCTACCTTTTCTTTTACTTAGTAAAAGACCTTGTTTTTCCTCTAACTTCCCATGACAATTGTCATTGTGAGCCGCAGCCATGTTCTCCCACTTATGTCCTCATCAATGACAAAAAGAATATCCCTGACAATAAGGAGATCTTACATTCTCCTGCCGAGGCACCCCATTATCCCTCTCCTCAGCAAGGTCCTGGGCAAGGCAGTCAGTCCTCCTGTCACTGGAGATGCTGCTCACGTCTGGCTGTGGACCCAGCCCTTGAAGCTACATGTCACGGACAAATTTCAAAGCAAATTGGTGTCTGCTTTGCACCAGGGATATGCAACCAGAATGCATTCTAAGGGATGTATAGGAGGTGAGGACTGTACTTAATCCTTTCAGGTTGGTATTTATTCCTTCAGGGAAGTTCAAAGAGTCCCTCCACGGGCAGCAGCAGCAGCAGTGTGGCTTTCCCTGTGCTCCAACAGATTGTGAAACCATGATCAGACAGAGTTAATTTACTTCTTGCGTGGGTTTTCTTGTGGGTTTCTCTGATTGTTTTTCGTGATTTGGGCTGTTCTGATTTCCACCTTTCCCCCCTTGATACACCTGTGCCAGCAGCTGGTATATCAAGGAGAGGAGGCGTTTCTGCACAGGCTGGGCAAAGGATGCATAAATGCCAGCAGCTCTGTCTTTCTGCATCTTGGGATGCTCCTCAGAGCCCTGGTCTATTTCTCTGTGCTCTTCTTATAAGGTGTTTTACCTGCTCCTTCTCCATAATCCATCATCCTACATGCATAGCCTGTAGCTGCTTCATTTAAAAATGTCACTGGGTAGCACTGTGGCTTGTATAACAATGTGGCTGATGAATGGGAAGTTTATACCCACAGCCTTTAGATTCATAGGCACCTTGCATTTAGAAGGTAGAGGTTGAGTCCCACCCCTCTGTGGTTCTTCCTCCTCTACCTTCCTCCTCAGATCCTGTGGCTCTGGGAGCAGCAGATGGTGGAGGGCATGTGGGAGGAGGGAAGGACCAATGCGGTGGTGATGACTGCTGCCACCACAGGAGCAGATGTCTTGCTTTCAGCCAGTCTGCCCTTGGACCTTGGGAGAGGCAGGGTCTGATGCTGTGGAGAGGGCGGCTGACCCATTCAGGTAGAGTGCTGAGGAGTAAGGAGGCTCAGGTCTATCAGTTACAAGGCTTAGGGAATGACACACAACAAAGGTGTGAGGTGAGAAGTCTCAAGTCTTTTTACTGCCCTGAGTGCTGCTTTTGCATCCAAGGAGATATTTAGGGCCAGGCTATACCTATGAAAATACAGTTGCAGGATCTGCTTTAATGCAATTCATCCCTTGAAGAACAGTTCTAAAGTGCTGTCTGCTTTCAATCTAACTGCTTCTATCTCTTGAATTAATCCAACTCATTTGATCATTTACTTTTTTGGTCTGTTCTTGTTATCTCTACTGATTATTCTCATCTTTCTGTGCTTCTATAAAGCTTTTCACAATCCCAATTTGGGTCTTAAACATATGTTTCTTCTAATTTATCACGCTACTTTTTCTCCTAATCACATCCTTCTATTAATTCTTTCATTTCCTTCCCACTCTCTCATTCTTTACCTTGCCTTTCTGTTTCTACTTCTACTAAATACTTTCATTTCTCTCATATTCTTTCTCCTCTGCTGCACGTAAACCTTCCTCTGCTCTTCCTGCTGTGGTTGGACCTTATTTGTTTTGATGTGCTCTTTTGCTTTCCCAAACTTTTTTCACCTCTGAGAAACTATACTCTGTTTCAGAGATAAGTAATCCCTACAAATTCTTCCTGCTCTTTTGTACTTCAGGAATATCTGCTCACTCTCAAAATGTCATAAACTTATGACATTTAGCATGGTGTCCTCTCCTTTTTGCAGCTCTTCCCCTGTTGTGCTTTTCCTGGACTCTCCCATATATTTTTATTTTCAAATTGTAGCAGCTGAAAATTTGTGTGGGTTTTTTTTCCCCTCATATATAATTAACTATGAGAATGTCATATTTTATGCTTTCCATGCAATTGCATTTAGAATCAGTAGATAGAGCAGAATTGCTTAGAATTAGCACCCCTAAAAATTCCTAAGAAATGTGGCCTCTGTGTTGGATTTATACCGCCCTGAACAAAATGAGTCCAGACTTTCTTTTGTTTGCAGTTGTTTATCTTCCCAGCAACTACAATTACCTAAAGCATGATTGCTTCAACTTTGATACTTATATACAGAGTGATACTGGGGGGCAAAAATAATATTTTTCTTAGTCTGTTGGGTATTATATCACTATACATCTATGTAAATTAGAGATTCCTGTAACCAAGGTGTTTTTTAAAGAGAATGGGGATGGGAAGGTGCATTACAGGCATCATAATCCATTTAGTATTTTTATTCCTTATCCATGATATCAAATAAATTTAAATTTAATTTGAATTATGTGTGTAAACATTTTATTGTTAATAAAATGATTTGTTAAAATCTGTGCATTGGAACAGAGCTTTTCACTATATTTATGTTTCTTGATATCCCGTGCTGTAGATATTTGTATGACTTTTGTACCATTTTTGTATTTTTATAGATATTTGTGCACATCCATATAAATATATTTCATTATATAGATGAGTATATTATATAAGGTTAGATTTCATTATATAGATGGATAGAAGTATATTTATAGATATGTCTTTATAATTTTTGGTTGAATTTCTCCCATAGAGAGAATAAGATTTTAGTCCTGTGCTCTTTTTTCTCTTTGATACTGATCTAACTTTGTTTTTCATTTGCTACTTCCATCATCTTCTAGTACTGTAAAACAATGACATCCATTGATCATCCTATGCATGGATTTGAAGTTCCATTTCTGTGTTTGGATCCTGAAAAAATAACTTGATTTAGAATAAACAGCTATTAGATTGTGGTTTAAATGCTAACATTTTAAACTTCTAAAGATGAAATATTAATATTTCCAATTATTCTGTTTTTGTTTAGGGTTTTTTTTTTTTTTTCCAGTGGCATTCATACCTATATGGCCAAATCTAATTACTGCCGTATATTTTTGGAATCTCTGTAACAGGTCTAGCTCCTATAACCCTGAGTAATTTCATTTAAGTTCAGCATCCTTAGGGCAATCCAATAAGTCATTAATAAGCTGCCGAAGCTGATGAAGTGGAAAGTATCTTAACTGTCATTTCTGGTGTATTATTTAAATTCTTATAAAAACATGAAAGTGTTTAAGAAAGAAGAAAAAATTATCTACATGTTTTGCAGGAGTCTTGAAGAAAAAGAAAGGGCCTTAGTAATTAAAGATATTCAGTTTGTCAAAGAGTGTTTTAAAGGGTGGTTTTATCACGTATTGGAAATAGACTTCTGATAATAGATGTTTCTTCATTCTTTGAAAAATACATATTGATTAGTGGTAGCTATGCTGGCTAGAAATAAGGATTTTTTTTTAAAAAAGAAAACTATGTTAATTATTCATTGGATGAATACTATACATGATGAATTGGACAAATACTCTGCATGTAGGGTAACTTTTCTGTCAGTTGTTGTTTAAATCAAAAATAGTGTGTCACCTCTGAAAGTTCATCTCTCTCTATTGACTGAAGAGACTATAAGTGTCCTAAGTTAGGTAAAATAAATCACAAACTATGACTATCTACTTAAAGAATAAAGTTTTCTTCAGTGTTGTATTCAAGATGAAATTTAGGGCGTTACATGCATCATCTACTGGATGCAAAACAGAAAGTAATTAATGGTCTGGATTTTAGAGGCATTTGTCATGTTGAAGAGCACCTACACAAATTCTAAGACTTAGTTCCATGGGTCTTTTCAAGTGATTCGTACTTCACCAGTATGACTAAGTGCTTCATGTTCTACCCTAACGTTATTTAAAGCATCTTAAAATTCTACTCCTTACTTTTTCATTATAATCTATAAGTACTTTTTTGCTGTCCCATGGTGCTCTTTATTACAAAGATCATAATAGAAATTCTCATTGGCTAAATAGATACCAATCTGAAGAGCTTAGCAATTTTGTCTAAATTCCCAAGCATTGTGCAAAGGATTTGCAGAGGCTCTAAGGAAAGCCTCTTATCTTGCTCCACTATTGTCAAACTTCAAATTTGCACGATAAAAATTGTAAGCAAAGTAAAAATAAAAGCCCCTTTGGTCTCAATGTAAAAGCTAGTCTGGTGGAAAAACAGCATGGGTTTCAAACAAATTAAAAAAAAAAACTAAACAAACAGCAACAACAACAACAAAAAAAAAAACAAAACAAAAAAAACCCCAAAAAATCCAACAAATTCACTCAAAATAAAGGAAGGAAAACAAATACTAAGGAAAGAGATTGAATATACATTAAGGCATAAATCTAAGAAGCTGATGGAATTAATATAGCAACAACTATCTTAGAATGGCACCACATGCCACAAAGGAAATAAATCATTAACTGTTTTCTTTTGGTGTTCAATGAGGAAAAGTTCACTTGTAGAACTGTTCCTAATCAGAAAATCTCTAACAAAACCTTTCCTCATCTTTTACCAATTTGCTGTACCAAAGATTGACCTGTTATGCATTCTGAAACTGATACTAGACAGAAATTATTTTTGACCCTGACTGGCACTTGCCCAGATTTAAAATTATTTGGGATAAAAACCCGAGTAATTAAAGTAAAATGATATAGAAGTTTTCATGATAATCTCTAAGTGGCTCCAAAAAGTGGAAACAAGTTGTAAAACAGAAGCAATAAATAAAAATACGAAGAGTAGAGGAGACAACAGCTAATCTGTGTTATTAATGTGCTGCATTCCTTGTGTTCCCCTTTGTTCCTTTTGCCTTTCAGGATTCAGCGTACTGAAATGCTAAGGATGAGTTAGAATTGAAATAGTTTTATTTCAGTTATACGTTTTGGATGCTATAGTAAGGGATTTGGTAGATATAGTTCTTGTTTTTCCCCATCCCCTGCCACTCTTGTTCCTCCAGTCTCTCCCATGTGTGGTACCAGGAGTTCATTCAAGGAATGGAAAATAAATTTATATTATTTCTTAATTCTTGTTCTTTTACTTTACTTGGTGGTAATATGTAAAATGGAGGGACAGATAGATATTTATTTATAGATGGAATTTCATCCAAGAAGAGGGCTCACAGCCCGTGCACTTATGGTTTTATGACATAATTATACACATAGAACAGCACAGCTGGAAGGAAACAAAGAGGAGGGAAAGATTAGAAACATCAGTATCATAAACGGCTGACAATTCTGACTTATGCTTCTTCAGACAACTAGATGTAGCATGTCTTCAAAATGTATTCAAATTCATATTTGGGCAAGTTAGATGGGCCAGATATACAGGGAGCAAGAGAAGGAGAATGAGTTGAGAGAGGTGTTTGTATTTGGGCTGCAAATTCATATCTGAGACTGAAGTGGGATCCAGAAGTATACAACCAGATTGAGGAACTTAAAAGATAGATAACATTCTCTGAGGAACAGGAATCCAGCAGATGTGATGAGGAAATAAGCACAGGTGGTTTTAGAGAGTAGTATGGCTGTGGCAGGTTGTGTAAAGGAAAATCAGAAGGCACATTTGAGCCAAGTGTCCAACTAAAGCCGAGGCTGTTGACATTGACAAGGTCATTGACAAGGGCCTAGAGTTGGGGCAGTCTCCTTTTTTGATAAATGGTCTAAATACTGGGAAATTATATAAAAGAAAAGGATTGCTGTTGTACTCAGGACAAAACAGAAAACCAAGATCTTCCCACTAGAATATTATTTCTATTTATATTTTCATGCTAATTTCCATAAGGCTTGCATTGTGTTGCTGTATATTTTTAAAGAGTAACTATATTTTGCTGAAGACATGGCTGCAGTTCACTAATGCATGAAGGGATTCCTAGGTATTGTATGCTGTTTGAGTGATCCATATAGCATGCTAGGAAAACGTGTTAAAATCCATTTCTATGGCAAGTGGTAGACAAAAGAGTAACCTCTGTAATGCAATTAGAGCTTCTTCCAGATTAAATGTGCTCTTTAAAAGCAAACCCTGATTTTCTTGGTTTTATTCAGATTATTAGTTCTTGGTGCATTATTTAATGATACTTCTGATTGAATAACAAATGTATTCGTGCATAATTTTACTGAAAAGTAAATTTAACATTTATCAGATTGCTTTATGAGACAGTGAGGAAGGAAATCTGATGACTTTTCAACAGTATTTATGTCTAAAAATATTACATGCAGATGTGAAAACCACCTGTAATGAAATATTTTAAATGCTACTCATCCCATTTTTACGACAGGTTCCTACCATTTCCTTGACATCTCAAGTAAAATTGTGACAGGTGGCCATGTAATTCAAAAAACCAATGGTAGCTCTGAGCCCTGATAATACAGAGTTCATGTCATTTTTCTCTTACAGATTTTCCCTTTACACAAATGGTGTAATTGTACCCCTCAAAGTTTTTCCTCTGGAAGCTATTTTTATTTTCTACAAGAGCACCTCCAGGCAGTAACAGCAGGGGGGCAAATCCTTTATTTTATGCTGTCAAAACCAATCTGCTGTGAGTTTTTCTCATCACTTTCTGAAGTGCCAGTCAATGGCTTTGTGTTTGGACTAGTGCAAACCACCAACAGACTTAGAAAAAGCAGTTTCAGAACTGGCAACACCAGAGTGGGTGTTAGTATGGAAAGAAAAGAAAAAGGATTCTTGTTGTTGTTGTTGCTGTTGCTGCTGTTGAAAGTTTTCTAATGAAAGGAGATGAATCAGGAACTTTGTAATAACATGTGCCTGACCACTTAGCTCTAGTAGCAGATTGGAATGAAGCTTACTCAGCACAGGCTTTGGACCTTACAGAACTTATGTATCATTTTTCATCTGCTAAGCTTCTCACAGTTGTGCAAAAAATTGGAATTTAAAAAAACAATCAATTTTTTAAAACAATTTCTATCTAAATAGAATACACATATTCACGCGATGAACTTTTAGGAAAAAATGTAGCAGATAATCTGACTCTTTGCCCCAAAATTATTTGTCTTCAGAGCCTTCAATTTTAGAGACTGATACTCCATTGTCNTTTTTTTTTTTTTTTTGAAGGAGCTCAGCTGAAAGCATAGACAAGAGAAAGAGCAAACATTAAACAATGAGCCCATAAAGGTAATATCTGCCAAATTCTTTCACTGCTGGCTGGAATGCTGCTGAAATCTGGTATTGCTGTTATACTCCACGCAGAGAAGCAACTCTTCAGGTCTTCTGACAATGCAGTGACCTCAAGACAACATTTCTGGAACTGTTACAGCAAAGTCTTGTAACCATAATAAATGTCTTCAATTTTTATTTTTCTTTAAGGGCTGAAAAAATCCTCACCTTGCTTTACTAAAGGGAAATACTGAGAGGTGCTGAAAAACCTCTTCCAACTGCCTTCCTAAATCCTACCTTCAGGTTGAAGTTGACAGGAAGATCTGCGGAAAATTTACCATTTTATCTAGGGAGCTGCAGCAGTTCAGTGGAATATAATAGTTTTCTATATGAATTTACAGCACACCAGTTGTCAGAGATAGATAACTTGGTAGAAGTCCAGCAAGCTCAGTTATTCAGCGTGTCTGAAGTACCAGAGGACGACAGGAAAGACAAGCACAGATGTTGCTCTTTAAGTGACTTATGCTGACATGATTTGCTTTCTTACTTAGAGCGTTGAATCAGAGAGGCAAGCCCCAGGTCCCAGCAGCAGGGGTTTTAGAAGGTGGGTTAACAGAGGAGTTCACGTCTCACAGTTAGACTATTGGCCTGAGGTTGAAAGATTTTCCTTGGTCAAACCAGCAATAAATGGATACTTATTTGCAAAAGGAGTAGTAAAAAGAAACTGCAGTAGATGAATAGTACATTTCTTTTTCTATTCTGTGTTGCAGAAATTGGTGGGGCTACTGTGATACTCTGGAAAAAATATTTGGGAAGTGGTGAAATGCTGATCTACTACAAGTATTCTTTTCAGCTTAAACCTTGTTGGGGCCAAGGTCTCCTTGGTTTAGTTATAAGCCATAAAGGTCTGTTTCTGTAAAGCAGTCATTAGGATTTGATTCTTCCTCTGCTATTGAGCGAATCAGAAAAACTCAGATTTAATATTTTTCTTGTCTACTACGATGCATAAAAACAAAGAATTTTTTTTAAAGCAGTAAAACAAAAGGAAGATTAGAAGGAACTACAGAAACACAAACAGCTACTCCTGAATAAAATAAAAGAAGCCTTGCTGCATAGATATTGAACTGTCTTTATTTTTTCATGTTTCTAGACTTATGTACAAAAACCAAATCTTGTCTGGTCATACTTGCCTCTGAAAGGAAGTCCTGGGATGCTCTAAGCTGAACCCTTTTTTGGCAGTGAGTTCAGAAATGATATTTTGAAAATGATTTACAAATGACTAATCAAAATAGCCATTCTACACTTCTACTAAATTAGCTCTTCTAGTTAATTTGGTATTCAATAACATTAAAATACATTTTGAGCTTAAATATTTATGTTTAAAATAATAGGTTTTTATATGACATATAAAGGCTAAAAGACACATGTAGTATGAAAACATCCCAAATCTCCCAATGAATACCATCTGAGTTGCTCAGAAAACTGAAGGTGATTTTTTTTTTTTTCCAGGAAAGGATTCATACTGCAGAAAAATAATCAACTCTTTGTAGAAAATGGTCTTACTCATCAAACAAACTGTTGAAATTATGTTGTACCACATTCAAGTGATAACCCTGTACCCACATTGCTGTGACTTTCATAAGTCATAAAATAAAATTCATAAAATTCAGACACACTGGTACCAACTGAATCAATCATCATTTTTCAGGAAGATCCTTAGCCAGTGCATTTCATACATGTTGGAGACAATGTTACTTAAGCACATTGTTACCTTTCCTACTAGATATCAGTGCTACGTCCTCATTTATTTTTTGATTGTGATTTTTGATATATACTTGGGGAAAAAAACAATAGTTAAAAATAAGTTTTTCCCTTAATGTGAGTGTAGTTCTCACTCAATATGCATTATTTCTTTTTCATTAACATCAAAGGATAAGGGTCAGCCAGTTCAAAGAAATGGAATTACAGAAGATGACATCACCAGGTTAGAGAGGAATCATTTGAAGTCATCATACTTGAAGGTGCTGCGGTAATGATAATAAGAAGGAAGATTTGTTCGGGTAAAAATTCTGATGTCATCTGTAAGTGGTGATGCCTTGACATTTGGTACTTTTATAATTGGCGTGGAGAATAAATGTGACTATCAGAAGCAAATCCACATTGTCTTCAGGTTGGAGTCCCTATTTTACTTTATTTATTTATTCTTTATTTAGCTTATTAGAATTAAGAATGGCTCCTCAAGAAATCCTGAAGAACAATTTACTGAAGAAACAAATAAATATGGATAACCATCTTTCCATCGACTAAGGCAAATTGGGAAAGTAAACCTATTTTACAGTTATATAAATGAAAACTGAGGCCAACTCACTTGAGTCTTGTTCTGAAGTGGGTGATATTTTTAATTTTGAGTATTTCTAAACTTTTTGTTTCTGGAAACCACAAAGCATTTGCTAGCTTCAAAATGAAAACCTATGGAGGTTTGCTTGTGCAATGATTAATTGCAGAGTAAGTACAGGTCTGTATGTTGCCTACAGATGCAATGTGTGCTTCTAAATATCTTAGGAATGCTAAAATCCATATAGCTTCAATAAGGTCATCTGCCACACAGTGGTTCAAAGCCAAAGTGTTCCATCTTTTATTTGAACAAGTAATTGCATTGTTCTTCTTATATTAGACTCCTTGCTTATAATAATTGATTGCGATAATACAGTGACTTAACCCTAGTACTGTTCTATTTAACCATTTTATTTGAATGTCAGGTGTGCAGGTAAGTCATCTAGTTAGGAGGAAATTTGATAACCTAATGTAATATCTTTGACATCAGAGATCAGATGAAATCTTTTATGTGTCATTGGCTCTGAGAATCTGCCTGGGCAGATGGTGTTGGTTTTGTAAGGCAGACATACATAGCCTGGAGAATTTCAGAGAAATATGGGCATTATTTTCAAACTCCAGTAAAGGAGAAAGGTGTCATTGCACTGACAGCCCCAGAGAATATTTCCCTGTTATTGCATGCTTGACAGATGCCATGAACAGATTGATGTGCAGAGAAAAGGAAAGGTACAAGGAAACCGTACATTAAAACTCATTAACTTTAGATAGCAAAACTCTGTTGGGAACAACTCTAGAGCATTTTTTGATGTACAGTGTATGTTCAACATTCTAAATATATGTGCTATTTAATGTGTTGGGACTGCATTTCCATATTTGGTGTAAATATGAATGAAAATGAAAACAGTGACAAGATAAACACAAGAGAAAATGCATCAGTAAAATGAATCATTAAGAATCTGAAGGGAAATACAAGAAACATTTTTCACACTCCTAATTTTAGATCTACCAGAAGCTATAGGTCTGGTATTTGGAGTGGATCTCTTGAATTCCAGTGTTAATTTTCTCAGAAAAAACATTCACTTTTGTTTGTAACATAACTCTTTTTTACAAAAAAATCATGTCTGCTTCTTAGTCCAGCCAAACTCTTATATATAGCCTTAACTTTTAACATTGGAAAAGGGAGGTGGAATCTTATCTGAGTTATGTGGTCCTGTGTTGTCTCCTTATCCCACTGACTCCTTCTCACAGTGTGGCAAATTCCTGTACTAAAACTTATGGTTAACTTGATTTTTTTTTGTGTGTGTAAGGTGAGTTCTGTAAAACAAATAAAGCACAGGATGATGAACATAAAAGCATCGCATATTAAGATGGAATTAAAATTGCAGTATTACGTATACATAACTATAACAACTTCACTATAATAATTGCTATTGTTGACCATTGAATGGGTATGAATTTGAAGGGGCATTTTTAAAGGATTTAGAAATGCCACAGGTTCACAAGGGATGGAAGATATATGTGCATGAGAGTAACACAGGCATATCTAACTTTGTTACTTCTTCATTTGAGCACTCAACTTTTCAACCTTAATATTCTTTTAAGGTAAGTCTCATTGGGAATTTAATTTATGTAATTCCTGTTTTGATATAAACAAATTTGATGGTAATTTTGTAGACGAAAACAGATTTTAAAAACTAAACAGCATAGCTGAAAGAAACATTTGTAAGAATTTCTATTCCCAATGCAAATATGACAGTGTTTAGTGAGCTGAAACTGGAAAGTACAAATAAACAATTACATGTTCTTAGTGTGTGCATATCTAATTATTCTATATCTTCATATTAAGTTGGAAAAGTCTTTTTTTAGACAGGTAGAGCTTAATTCTTTTATTAGAGATGTGTAAGTATTAAA
Source organism: Phainopepla nitens (assembly GCA_013400175.1). Taxonomy (NCBI): domain Eukaryota; kingdom Metazoa; phylum Chordata; class Aves; order Passeriformes; family Bombycillidae; genus Phainopepla; species Phainopepla nitens. The sequence goes on along the minus strand of VXBQ01006195.1, from coordinate 2,509,871 downwards.
TAATTGAAATAATCATGCAGAATTAAAATAATCATTTCCAGTAGATACTTAGTCTGATAAATATCTGACAGAAACGCAGATTGAATATGTTTTACTGATATAAGAATTTTTTAAATTTTGAACTCATGGATTGTTGTGTTAATTTGCATAACAGTATAACTGTAACAGCAGGTTATGGCTGATGACTCAGACTATGATGCTACCTGATGCAAAATGACACATTTCGTACTTCAACTTGAAGGCAACATAATGGAATTCAAAAATGCAGCTATTGTCCAATTATAAAGATGAAAAGAAAATATCTTGAAATGCAGTAGCCAATTAATACTTATTTTTCCTTGCAATAAATGCAAATGCTTGAATGAGGTACCATGAAGATCTGGGCCACTGAAGCTTACCAAGACCTACTGTCTGTATCTGAATAAAATCATGTATGGCCATCAATTCACAGTGTTTGAATAACTTCTTGGAGTTCGCTGAGCAACACTGGCAATATCTGTTACATGTGGTTTGTTTTCTCTCTCTCATACACACATCCTCTCCCCAGGAGGAGTAACTGAACAGACAGGATAAAAAATGCATTTGATAAGACCTACTGTTCCATCTTAAATGAAGTCATTATATTTATGATAGAAAAGGCAAGATCCTACATTTCAAATAGTATATTATTGGGTTTAAAGGGGCCCCCATTCCTGTGGCAGGTCACAGTCTCAAACTGCCAGACCTCCCTCAGAAAGTTGCTTCTCCCATGAGGTAAATCTTTACCCTGTGATGAAGGTTTTTCTGTGCTTAGGGATTAGAACCTCTGAGTTTCAGCAACACAAACAGCTTTAGAGTATCATAGAAAAAAGAATTCCATGTCTATGGTTGAGAAAATGCTTAAAAAGAAACGCATACACCTTCTGGTAGTTCTGCATCTCTACCACCTAATGATGGACCTTCTCCAGTTTTATCAACCTGCAAGGCTCCTCTTCCTGCTGGCATGCCTTTAATCACCATTCCTATCCTCCTGTTCACCTTGCTTTTAATGTCGTAGAATAAGAAATACCTTTTCCTTCTTCACACTATAATGAAAATGATAGAAAAATAAGGTTGATTTCTTTTAAGTGTATGTTTAGTCCTTAACGAGGAGAGTGAGGCAGAGGAGACAAAGAAGAGGAAGATGAGGAAGGGGTTTCTTTTACAACTGAATGCCCTAATAGAATTTGGTTAAAATGTCGGTGGAGAAACTTCAAGATATAGAGCAGAACTGACAAGGGGCATAAATAGAGGGCTAGGCAGTGAACAGAAAAGTTTAGAAAATATGAGGATTTGTACGTCCTTAGTGCATTATTGACAGGAACATCTACTTATTGTGTATGTCATCATGAGAAAAAAACCCCACAAATCGTGCAGGTTTAAAGCCATGTAAAAATTCTATCCTGACTTTGTAGATATAAATATTCTAAATATAATTGGAAGCATTAGTTAATTTTCAATTGCTTAAATGACGAAAGTAAGATTCCACTGACTTTTGAAACCTCTTCATCCCTCCATTTTTGAAACTGATAAAGTAAACATGAACCGGAGAAGCTGAACCATTCCATTGTCCATATTTCTTGCCTAGGTGAGTAGATATTAAAATTTTCTGAGAAATTCTGACAACAATGTTAGGTCTTTGGTGCAGGTGTTGTCAGGAAACTCAGGGAAGATAACAAATTTGTAGCAAGTAAGTCTCCCATAGTATTGCTGAACAGAGTGGGAAATAGTTGTGTTCAAAGTAATTTTTTTTAAGCACAATTACAGTTGTATTTAATGAGGAAGCAGAACTGTAAAGGCGTCAGGAAATGCTGTGGCAATAACATTTCTTGAAGGAGCATATTAAATAGTAATGATGTCAAACATCTGAAAGAGCGAGTAGACCTTGCAACCACAGTTTCCTAGTCATAGGAAATTAAAAAGGAGTTTGGAGTGTTGCCAGTTGACTGACTATAGGGGGAAAAAAAGACCCATAGTAAGCAACAGTTGTAGTTACAATATTTGCTGAAACCAACACACATTAAATAATAATGAAAGCAGCCATTTAAAAATGCTGGCAGCTTAAATGGAACAGCTGAGCTGAAGAAACTGTGTAAAGGATAGAAAAAACCCAAACTGGTATATAGCCAATGTGCTGTCAAAGAATAAAAAGCTCCATTGGAGATCAAATTGTGAGATAACTTCAGACAAGTATTCATAAAACAAATAGTTTGAAAGAAACAGTGTTAATTCTTAGATTGTATAAGGGAAAAATCTTACGATTAAAGTGATATCTTCAAAGAAGAACTTACTAAGCAGAATACTAATGTTTTTTATTTGCTTCCAATTTTTTAATTAAGAAGAAGTGTGGGCAAGGTTGGCATATTTTAACACACTGAAGTACAGAATGACTACAATTTTGTACAAAAATCTAGTATGAAAAATATTTTTAAATATATGGAAGACATTAAATTTCCTTTAGCCAAGAAGATCTTGTTATTGCTACAACGAAGAACTTAAACCTAATAACCAACGTCGTTGGGATCTTAGGTTTTCTTGAAAGAATTAAAAGGGAACGCCAAGAAACAGAAGAGCTGGGGATATTTTAAAAGACAAGTAATGCAGGTGCTGAGTAGGTGCTATGTCTTTTTGTATTCTATACATATTTAGCAAATATTGGATTATCATGACCATTGGGAGGGGGAAATGTCTTGTTTTCAATGTTATAAAAAGGTCAGATAAATCTGATAAATTTACTGGGATTTGAGTGATAACGACACAACTCGAGGTCATTATTAAGCCTTACAATTACATGCAGAATATGCACTTCTATTAAAGAAAATATACTTATGGTTAAAATGGAAATGAGGACTTGAAATGGGAAGTTTGAAACTGAAGTGTAAAGCTTAGATCCTCTCAACCCCTGCTCTGCTCTGCTGTTGCATAGAAATGGAAGTGCGTAAGTTTAGACATTATTTTGAAGGCAATTGACTGTTCCCCTGTAGCTTCATGTTCTGTTCTGGACACATCTCCATCCTGGTATGTTCCCCAGTCTCACAATTCAGCACATTGACACTTGTACTCTCAGTGCTTGTACTAAAAATTTATGGAGAACTAAGGAATGTTTCTGCCCCTAGGAGAGACATTGCTTCCACTAAGACTTATGTCAGTGGTATTACTTGTCTGTCCCTGTTTGTAGATAATTTAAAATTTTTTGATTATAGTGAGCAAAACCCAAAAGAGGTCACTCAGCTAAAAAGATTCTTAGATTCCAAGCTTAGGTCTGGCAGAAACCTGCCTGCATATTAGTATGTATGTGTGTAAACGAACATATGCATACATCAAGCTCTCCTGTGACCTCAATTCCATAGGAGGATCCCAAAGGGAGATAATGCAGACAATCTGAATAGGCAGAGAACATGGTTTGAGATACTCTGCATTACACAGCCTAGATCGGTCCAAGGTCACCTAACATAACTAATGGGATGTCCTCAGCATTGCTTGAACCTTTGTCTTTGCAGGAAGTCAAGGACAATATCCTTAAATGCTTATCTATCATGAAAACTTGTTCTGTACATCTTTTTTTCCCATTATAATATGATACATAAAAACAAAGAACATGAAAAATATTTCCATGTTCAAATCCTCTGCTAGAAGCCAAACCGTCTGTGAAAACCTTAAAATTACTCACAAAAACTTCTGAAGGTTATGACAGACCTCCTGCTTCTTTGTTCTTGGTGGTGGTAAAAACTGGATCCATGCCCAGTGCAGGGAACATAGTGTAAATAGCGGTGCTGCAGATTGCTATTGGATTGTTCAAAACATCAGATGGTGAGAATATGTTATTATCAACAAGCTGTTTACTGGCCAATCAATTACAAACTCTGATGGAGCACCAGGCATTTTATTGTAGGCTAGCCAAATGGATGGAGAAAACATATGTCAATCTCTCTGTTACTTTAAGGGGCAAATTCTGCTCGTTTGCATCAATATGCTCTGAAGTCTCCCACAATGGAAGCACAATGATGTCAGTAGAGAAGGGTAGGATCTAAGGCAGTGCTGTGGGAATCACTAGGGTAATGCAGTTCTCAGATATCTGGGCAACTTTATGTCAACATACATTTGCATAATAAGAGTACAGCTGAGGCATCTGTGAGTAGTCCTCCCCTCAAAAGGATTCCGAATGCATGAGTTTGTCAGCCTGTGTGCAATATATAAACACTCAGGAATTGTTGAATGACTCTTATATTTGTGCTATTTCTTACACGAAGTGAAGTTTTGAGTCTTTTATTCACCTTCCACTTATGTTTATTTTCCCCGAGCCTATAAAATAAACATAAGTCCATTATCATCAATCCCAAACAGGAAAATGCTATCCAGAATCAGATGGTGTATGAGGAAATTTTTGAGTTTAAATAGGGAAAAATATATCTGTTTACTCACAGCACCTTAATCAATAATATATAATTGAACTAAGATTTTCTTTCACCCCTGCTGCTGAGAATTTCCTCCTATATTTTTTCAGAGAAGGTTTAGTTCCAGTGGGGAGTAGGATATATATATATATATATATGTCCTGTTCAAAAGGCCACTTGGACAATGACTAGAAGGAAGTGGTCTCATAAATGTGCAGTGATTTCATATGACTTCTCGTGTCACAGTATGTCTGTGACTTGCTGGCAGTATTGGCATTGGAGGTTCTCACCTGCTAGAATTACATCAGAAGTGACCCAAACTGTTGTTCTGATCTGGAAAGGAGACTAAACTTTGAGAACCTATTAAATATTACATAGGATCTCTTGGGATTAAAATTTTAAAAATTTCAGAGTACTCATTCTTCAAAAACATGCAGTGAAAAAAAAAACCTACATTATGTGAAGGTCTAAGCAGATGAAGAAATCTTTCTTTCTACCTCCTTTTGGCTCCACAACCAGTAATGTGCTGAAGGGAATCAATAAAAACAATTGAGGAGTATGTGATATCTATGTTCCAAAACCATCTGGTTGAAAGAGTTAGAAAAGCTGAATATCTTCTTGATTGCACCTTTTGAGTATTTTTTGCCACCATCTGGGAAAGTGAGCAGTAAGTTACTCTGCCAATTGTTTTTGAAAATATCAGGAAAAGAAAGAAGAATCTTGTCTGCAATAAACTCGTCACCACAAGAAACTGTGGACCAGGGTTTGTCTATATTCAAAAGAAATTTGAATTCTGTGGAGATGAAGAATTCTGGAAAAAAATTAAAAAACATTAAATAAAAGCATACTTGTTTTCCACTGAAACATGTGAATGGGTGTGGCCTGCAATGAAAAGTTCAAAGCCTTCTTCAAAACCTCACAACTTACTTTCAAATTTTTAAAAATATTTTTAAATTTGAGCAAGAAGCAGCTATGATGCTAAGAGTTTCTCCTTTTTTAAAGCATTTAAAATTGCCTAAAATGGGGCTGCATCTCTCCAGTGCAGTTCCATTGACTTTAACAGATCAATGCCAGTGAGACCAAAAGGACTTGGCCTAGGCAAGAGAAAAATCCCTGCTACTTAAAGCACATATATCCCACACATAAATATAAAATATGTACTTAGCCTCAATGAAATATTTTTATTCAGAGCAAAACTGATTATGTTTACTTAAATACATCTTGAGGAGGTGGGACGATAGGAAAATTTTTGAGCTTCAAAATGCCATTTTCTCAAAAAGGAGAAGCAAAAATAAATTTTAGCCATGGCTGTTTGAAACAAATACAATAAAATACATAATTCAAGTAGATCTAGTTATGCTTATAAACAAGTGTCTGTTAATGTATGCAAGCCATACTCTGTGATTTGTCAAAGAGATGTTTCTATTGAAGGATTTTTTTCCCAAAGGAATTGTTATAAGGATGTATGTATGTGTGTTGGGATTTCCTAAATATATGCAGTTTAAACACATGGGATAATATGAAATATGGGAAGGATGGAGAGCAGAACTGGATTTTGAAAGCCAGCTTTGTGGAACTGTTCACTACTCTGAAAGATCTCAGCCAGACAATCAGAGATTGAATGCTTAATGCAAAAGTTTTAGTGTGATTGTGCAGGCTGCCTCTTTCTGGATGGTTACATTTTCACTGGCATCAACATCTTCTCCAGATGAATTGGAACCCATAAAATCATTCAAGCATGAAGGATGGAAAAGAAGGGAGGTGGTGAAGGTTAGTGGAGCAGGTTATTAAACAAGTGGTAACAGGACTCTGAAAGGATGGGAAGACAAAGAATGCATAGTAGCACATGCTCTGCTGACAGCCCTAGATCCACAGAGGTATTTAGAAGCAGGAGGAGGGAGATAGCTTTCGAAGCTGATGGAAGCTGAGGAAGTGGCATTAACATTCCCAGACTATCAGTCACTTCAGAAGAATGTACAGGGCAGCCCTAGTGCTTGGGGTAATTATCTCTGCAGTAGCTGCTATTGAGACTTATCAAACAGAAGACGGACCAGATTATCATCTCTTCTCCTCATTTTGCTACAAAAGTTTAAATAATAATTGATAACTACTAGACATGCAAGATTTTAAAGGTGGGATGCATATTCTAAATTTCTTTTTATTCCTATCAGTACTATGACTTGGATAAAATGCAAAGCACTGTGCAAAAGACAAGCAAGCATGGCCACAAGTAGAAGACATCCCAGATAAAGCAGTAACTTCCACAATACAGAAGTGTAGAGCAGATACAGAAGCAAAACTTTGGTGGATAACATTACACAGATCTGCTTTCCCTTTTTCAACAGTTAGATGTTAATGCTATTGAGAGGCTTTCAAATTGAAATCAATGGGAGTTTCATTATTCACTTCAACAGGAGTGGGATAAAGTTCTAAGTAGTAAATGGAGCAATGAAAATCTAAGAAAACAAGAGGCACGCTAATGTGTGTTTTGTTTAAGAATTTTCAGTTTCATTGGCTCTGCTTAACAAGAAGTTGAAAGTGATGTGCTTTGGGAGATGTGAAAACATGTGCCTCATGGGAATGGAAGACTATACACCTTTCTACTAATGTTGGATAGAAACAAAACTTGAGGGAAATAATTTAACCTGCATACAGAAGGTGTGGGAACAAGTGCCTTCTGAAGCAAAAAAGAAAAAAAAAAAGGTGCATTAAGTGTTGTTTGTGTTTTACCAGCTTAGGTTTTTTGGAACCATTAAATACAAATCAAATGAATAATTTAATATTTTACACAGTATGAGCATCTTGCATCACTGAGTTTTTGGAACAGTATCACACAGAGAAAATGCAGTGGGTGCATGACTTGCTGTTCTGTAATTTTACTTTGTCCTTACTTTGATTATATTTAAAAGCAAGTACTCTTCCTGGTTGTGAGTTGAATTTCATTTTGGTGAGCTAGTGGTTTACTTTGTTTTTGCTTTGCTTTGTTTTGGCTTGGTTTTCTCTTTTAGAATTTCAGAGTATTAAAATACAGAGAACAGAGTGAATATTTCTAATGAACTTAAGCAAAATGTATACCTTCTGTCTGTTTATTTTTCTATCCAGGTTCATTGATGCAGAGACCCTCTTTCACTTCACACCGGTAAAGTGCATGAAACACTTTGCAGCAAAGGTGTGTTTAGAGATGCTTTGTCTAGCAACAGCCACTCCAGATCTCTCATTTTTCACATCCTACACACTCTTTCTGCTCTTTCTCATCCCATTTGCACAATATCCACCTTAACAGTTTCCTTTGCTCTTCCTTTTGTCCTTAATATGCTATTTTGCAAAGTCAAGAGTTTTGCAAAGAAAAGCTAACCTTTTTGTTATTTTCATAAATGTCTGTCAGAGGATCCAAATGAGAGGTTCTTAATAGAACTTAGTGAAAAATTGTTTCTTTGTGAAGATGTGAAGTCAACCTCCTCCTTGGAGGAGTTCTAATTCTCAAGTTTTCATTCTGTATTTGAGCAGACTGGGATGTACACCAATTCCCCACAAATCTTGATTACTTGTGGAAGAAACCCAAATATTATGGGCTGCAAGAGAGCTACAGAATAGTATAACCAGGATCTGAGCACAGACTTGGACCTAGATAAACCACCAGTGGGAGACATTTCTTGAAGGGGCCATTGACTGAGTAGTGTGAATTAGAAACAGGCATAACCAAAGACATATCAGCTTATGGGATTGATGAATCAGTGATCAGTTCAACCAGCCTCCAATTATAGTGTAAAGTTCAAACACTGAAAAAAATCCATTGTATTAAATGTTGCATTTCAATAAAATAAATATTGCATCAAAAAATTTTTTAGCCAGAAATAAAAAATTATTGTTCTTCAAAATACATAGGACATTAAGAGAAAATTACTTAAATAACAATGAAACTTCTACAAAAATTACAAAAATTTGAATGCTTTGATATACTCAAAACAATGTTCTTCTGCAAATTTTAATTTTTACAGAGGTTTCTGAATGATGATTCTTCAATCATAATATCATATTAAAAATTATCTGTCTTTAAAATCTCTGTGGATATAAATTACTATGTTCATCTCAGTTATGCCATCAGTCGTGTAAAAGATTTTATTTTGCACACATATAAGCATGCCTTCCAGTGGCAAGGTTAAGCCTATTAACCTATTGCTGATATTAATTGAGTCAAGAACAAAACAAGAAACTCTGTTGTGAATATTACTATTTTAAAGGTCTCTAAACTGTTTATATGTAAAAGCACATCTGCTTATCTGCCCATTTTATTGACAATAAATCACTATACTTAAAAAATACTGTGTTTTGCTAATCTCTACATTATTTTCTTTATGCCTGCAAAGTGTTTGAATCCCTGCATTGAGTAAGAGTTTCAGTTGGATCTTTCAGTAAAAATAGGCGAAATATTTTCATCTGGAGAAAATGGTGGAATTAACATTATTACTTCTTATTACTTATTGCTCTTCTAGGACTTCTGTAGTACTGTTTTAATCATTGAGACTTCTAAGTCAGTAGCATGACTGGCAACAGGAAAAAGTCTCTACCCATTCTTCTTGTCCAATTTGTCATTGAAACTCTTCTTCTGTTCAGCAACAATGGTTTTCCGGAGCTCAATTTTTGGGTCCTGTAAGATCAGTGAAAACTCTGTCAGCTGTAAGCACTGAGCTACCATGGTACTGGACGCCCACCCTCCAGATCTGAACAGCAGAGCAATCAGGTTTGTGTTTGCGTCTTGTATTTAGTGCATGTTTTCTGACTGGCCAAGACTCTCACCTCCTTCTGTTGCATCTATAGCCTTTATCCTCTCATGTGGAACACAAGTACCTGTTGTGCAGCTCACGAAAAGGCGTAACGCTTTGTATTTCTTTGCCTGTGTGGAGCGTAGGCTCAGTGGCTCAATAAACTGTGCTGTAACGCACCGTTCATCCGATATCAGCACCTCATGCCAGTGGCACCCTCAGCGGGGAGCACTCATGGTAGCTCTCATCACCCTTCTGGGACCTGAGCTTCACGATGGCTTGGATCAATGAACTTGACAAGTGAAAGGCCAGGAATACAGAGGACTTAATGAATGATTAATGAGTAGGCAGGAGGTGATCCAGTCCGACTTTTGAAACGCCTTGATCCAGCCAAAATGAAGGCAGGAGTAAAAAGTAATGAAAGCATTCAGCAATCTCTTTAGAGAAAATCATTGGGCAAGAAAGTACAGCACGGAGACTGAATTCGCGTGTAACTGGACTGGGAAAGATGACAGAGGAGTGAGCATGTGGCTGCAGCTTTCTTGAGCCTGCTCATACTATGAGGACCTGTTGTAGTTGCTGCTGGCAGGAAGGAGAAGGCGGCCGCAGCAGCAGAAAAAAACCCATGTGGTAGGATGCATTTCAACCATATTTTTTTCACAAAGGCAGTAGTTTACTTTTCAGCTATCAGTGCAGCTAGTTAGAGTGGCAAGTGCCAATCCATTGTTAAAAGACGTAACAAGATGAATTACATTGGGACTCAAAGTATCTGAAATAATAAAAGCTGTAAATTGTCTGACAGCGTCTTGCTACCAGTACGAATTCTACTTTCTAAAGTGAGTTCAGCATTTATTGTTCAGCAGGTTATGATAAGGGTCTACATGGGATGTTTTGAATGAATTTGATTAGCTTTTATTGTGAGTTAACACCATTTGCATTGTAATGAAACATTCTTTCAACAAAGTGTTGAAGGAAAACAAACTAATTAGTTTTTTTGAACAGCACCTGACATTCATAGGGCCCATGGTGATGTTGGCTAAATGCCTGCATGACTGATGCCCCTTTCTTAGAGCTGGCCAGCATTTTTCTGTCTGTGAATTTATGAGAAAAATAAGCAAACAAAAATCTCCCCAGTCCCACTACAGCTTCTTAAAATGATACTAAACCAATTTGATGAAATTTGCCATGCACCCCTGTCCTTCCTATCTCTGAATCTCTTTTGCTGACTTCTTTTTCTTTGATATATAAAATGTGATTTCATTTTTGCTGTTACAGACCTACATTACTTTTCTTCTCTATTATTTTATGTTCCGTATAAAAACGATGACTCCTACCTCCTTGCATCCCCCTATGATCCTCCATGCATTATTCTCTGTACTCCAGGAATCACCATGGCAGCAGAGTAGCTGCAAATAAGCTTCTCTCTCCTTTTTCCATGCAAGTGACCTCCAAATTGCTGACCAGTGAGAGAAAATAAGTTACAACAAAAAATGGGCTGGCACAGGTTAGTTCCCTGCTGGGATTTCTGGGAGCAGCACAATTGTACTTAGCCCTTTCCTTAGGGCAGAAGGACAGGTGCCAACCTGCTCCACAATGGATAGAGCAGCAGAATAAAGAAAGCCAAAATATTTTTTTCAATGACCACAACAAGCTCTCACAAACACAGGTCTATTTTTTCTGAGGGAAATTGTCATGCTGAATTTGGCTACCCTGTAAATATTTTACTCTCTTTCTTCTGTAAATGCTTCTACCTTAAAAGGAAGATATAGCTACAAACTTGATAACTAATGAAGAAATTGTTGATAATTGTATTGAGTTAACCACAGGGAGAGGTTTGAGGCTTCATCTGAACAGGCATCTTTTGCATGTGCGACATTTGTTTTTTACATCTCCATGATTCACTGTTTCATAGCTGGTGTCTGAGCATGGAAGAAAGACGTTAAAAAGCACTATGACAACAAGGCTGTCCTGTGGCAGGTCTGACCTAAGGCATATGTGCAGCTGCCACCTGACTCCACGTAGTCAAAGATGTGTCCACTCTAGAAGCTTTCCCAGAAGATTTTGCCATTGCTACAGAGATATCTTGAACACAATGATGCATGAAATAACTGCAAAGGAAAAGTAAATTTTCTATGATTATGTTTTAGTTGAAGATATTGATTTGATTTAGATGAAAGATTGATTTTTCAGCTCTTAGCTGAGCTATAGAATCCCCTCACAAGACACTACCCACAGCCAGTTCAGCTACTGCTGTTTAGATGATGGCAGGTAACTGGATGACTTTATTTACTGTGCTTATACCTAACCCATTTAACAATTATCTACTGTGCGGCCTGGAAGGATGTGATTCCTCCTTTGCCATTATTCATTTGGTAGACTAAGATAAAGCAAGAGCCCATTTATTCCTACTGGATAGGGAACATAGTTGTTTTAATTGTCTTCACAATACACTGATGTAATAAAAATACTTCCAAATTGGTTTCCATTTTAACCTACTCTAAGAATGCTATAAGTACTCCTCCTGTGCTTACTGGATATAAGTATAAAGAGAATGGCTGTGGTACAGCTGAATTAAACACCAAGCCTGTGAGAGAAGAGTCAGTCCTTGTTGCAGTGCTACTTCTTGCTGAAAACTGTGGGAAATGCTCCAAAGTCTGGCCACTGCCAGGATAGTAGGCATAGACATCTGTGGATGAGTTATTCCAGCAAGTGTGCAGCAGCTCAGCCAGCTGCCAAACAAGCTACTCACAAGTTGTTTGACTTTGGGAGGTGTTAGAAGACTGGTTGGGGAAAGACAACTCATAGTACAATGGGGAAGATTGCTTTCTAATTATTGTACTCACTCTCCATTACTGCGCTTATTTTAACCCACCTCTCAGTGTGGGAATTTTCTGTTATGTAATTGCTGTAGTACTCAGCAGTCACACAATGTGTGGTCCATTTTCTGAGGTGGAGATCATCTCACTCTTTGAAAACAACTACTTCTATTTATCTGCATGAGAATTATAAGGAATAAAGAAGCAGCTGTAAGACATAGGGCATCCTTTCACATCTGTGTGGCCAGGCAGGGTCTAGGACTGCTACGGTATTTGAAAAGCAGGCACATCCTCTCCTGATTCTTTTTGTTGGTGAGCCTTACCATCAAATCCAAGACCTTCCAGTTCTCTTTCAGAGTTAACCTATCTTCCTAATGCTAATAAAAGTGGAGTAAGGGACTAGGCTGGTTTGTACAAATATGAATTTAAAAACTAATTAAATAATTTCTAGATAGCTGATACAGTCATTGCCAAGCACAAAAAATTTGGCATTTTTAAAAATCTTTCATACATAAAACTTGATTTTTTATATTTTATGTTATGTTATTTTAAAGCATTAAGCATGCAAGCTTTTTACACATATTTATTTGTAGCACTGATAAAGGACTGAAAATTTTATAACTGCTCGCAGCTTCTCTCTTTCACTTGAATTTTCTGAAAATAATAAGCAGAAAAGTCTCATTGTCCTGATAAGCTCATTCAGGCATGGGTTTCTGGCTGTAATTTGACATTATTAATTGGTGCCTTCTGTTCTCACACAGGAAAGGGCTGAAATAGAACTGAAGTACTTTCTGCATCATGAAATAAGTCAGGTGAAAAAACATATGTCTAACCTATATGTTCTGTTTATTTAGCAAGCTGGTGAGTCAGTCTATGCTAATGAAAACTAAAAGGACTGTGAACAATGATCTGTTATTTTTATTCAGGATTCATAAAATCACCAACACTACAGCTCAGAAATAAAGGAAAAGGCTTGAATAATTTTGATTTTAAAATGAATAAGAGATTATAGAGCTTGTTTTGACTGCGCTTAGAAGGTGGCATGTTTCACAGCAGGGATTTTGATGCATTCTGCAGAGTTAAATTTCTTCCAAGTTAATGAAAGTGGATGTAGTGCCCTTGCAGGTAGGTTTATTATGTTGCTGTTTAAGATCTCACAGCAGAAAATTTTGGGAGGGTGAGCAGGGGTCTGTTAAATGTTTTATATGATGGCTTAGGGAGTAGAGCCATCTCAAGAATACAAAGGTATTCCTTAACCTGAGCTGAGATTAGTGCAGAGCTAACCAGAAGAGACTTTTTAGTTATATGCTTTCCATTTACATTTTGTGTACCACAGGCACTCATGAAAACAAGGAATGTGGAACAGTATTACAAAAATCTTTGTAATGAAATGCCTTTAATTCTACCTTAACTGGAAGATTTGTGAGATCTCTCATGAGATATTTACATACCATAAACAACATGGTAACATGAGCTGTTGAGATACCAGATATTAAATGTTGCTTCAAAATCCTAACTATCCTTCCCAAAAGGCATTTAGAGTGCAACTGTGTCATTACATACTGTGATCCTTGACATGGTCACATGCAGAAGAAGAACATCTCTTTTAAGGACACTTTCTGTTCTGAAGAGCATTTAGGAATCTTTGTGAAGTGTGCTGCAATTATACCTGGGCATAAACCACAGCAGTATGGTCTGAGATCTCCTGATTCTGAAGATAGAAAGGACATCAGCTAATAATCTTCCTATTTGCTACAGCCAAAGAAATGGCATCATGCAGCATTACACTCAACTGATCTGTCTCTATAATCTGATATTCTATCAAAATTGAACAATTAGGGGGAAAAAAAAATCACAACAGGCATTTAGAGATGCTGAGTTCTGCCATTACTAATTTTAGGTTGGAGATCTTTTTAGCTAAGAGCATGTCAGTATTTGAGGAAATATGGAACAGAAGCAGTCTGTTTAGAGAAATGTCACATTTAGTGCTTCAGAATCAAAACCCACTGCAAGAAACTCACAAAATTTATTTTACAGAATTTGATATTTATACTGTATTTGGTTGATCAGGTACATTTTGATATAAAGTAGCATTTGTGTCTAGGGAATTGTCTGTACTAGAAAACCTTCCAGGAGGCTAATCACTGAATAAAGGTACATTGTAGTACTGAAGTGTCTTTTTGCAAAGATTCAAGGATGGAAAGGTATGTGAAAGAGTTATACATTAACTTCATTAGTTTACAGTATGAACATGGTTCTAACAAAATTTCCTCTGCTTATGAAGAGTTCAAGCAGCTTTTAATTGCCAGAGAGTAGCTTTCTTTAAGACTGACACAGGCATTCCTGTCTTCTTAAAAATCTATTTCAGGACTGAAAAAAGATAACTTAGTTAAAAATGAATGAATACAGAGGACAGTATAAAGGTGAAATGGATAAGAAAGTTAATATAAAGTGACAATGTGACTTATGCATAATTTTTAATTTTTTTCAAAGAGCATTTTTTATCAAAATCTGGTGCTACCAAGTATGCTGAGATTATTTCAAGTGAAATAATATTAGGTCATTGAAAAGGGAACCTTGAAACATTTTCTTTAAATTCTGCCCTTAGAAGTACCTACACAGCTCACAAAGACAGAACTGTGGAGTAGTTCTCTGGCAACACAGCAAAATTTCCCAGTAAGTCAGAAAGAGGAATCAATGTGTCTAAGTTCAGGAATGAGTTACAGAAGTTTTGGAGAGTCTTTTTACCCTTGTGGAAGAATAAAGATGATGTGTTAACTAGGAGTCCTTTCCGGAGGAGATTTCATGCAAAAATGAAAAGAACACCAAGATGTATTTCCCTGCAGGTGTTATCCTCCCTCAAGTGTCATCCTCACTAGGATTTATTTGGTACCCTGATGCAATTTGTCCTAAACGGCACTTTCTAAAACCGTTGTCATGATGGGGGCCTTCATGAAACTGAACAAAAACAATCTAACAGCACAGCTGGAAGGTCCTTATACCCCCTGAGTTTATATGAAAGATGCTACCTGAACATTTCTCACTGGAATCTCTGGATGAGTGATCTCCACACGAGGGTGTCTCTCCTCAGGCAAGGGTTGCACAGCAGCAGCTGAAGAGTGGAAAGGGCAGCAGTCTCTGAGAGCCAGTGACTTCCTTCAGCAGCCTTACACAAGGATCCACCTTGCCCTGTTGCCTCCTTGCACCTCTGCATAAGCATTCCAGACACTCACTTATGATTTGGGGTTGCAATAGTGCTTTGGCATGTCTGGGAGGCAGCAGTCTGGGGGACAGTAATGGGAAGAAAAGGAAAAAGATAACTTCAGGAATTACTGGACAATTATAGCCTAATTTTTTAATTCTCTCAGAACTGATATGACATATCGAGGTGTAATGAGACCTCTGCTTCAGCTGGTCTCTTCAGGGCCATCCATTGTGAGGAGGAAGGAGATATCAGCCAAAAGCATGACAGATTTCTTTCTTCTCAGGAAAATATCCAAGATGTGTTATTTATTAAAGAGCACCATGAGCACTTGGTTGGAGTAGAATAAATACCAGAAATGATTTTGGATCCTGCCTGCAATGAAATCAGAGGTCATTCTGCCATGGAGCTGAATGATAATTGAGATTTTACCTGATTGCTGAAAATCACTTCACTTAACTTGAATTAATTTTGCTTCGCCAACAATAATAATTTAGAATAATGAGACATACAAAACTGAAGATTTAATGTAATTATTGTTTCTAGGGAAAATTAGGTAGTGAACATTTTTAAGGAAAGATGTTTATCAATATTTAAAATCTCTGAGAATTATAGGAGAAATGTGTTGCTGTCTTAACTTTGAAAAAACAGACAGTTACTTAAGCCTAATTAATATCCTGTAATCTCATTAATGCATATAAAGATCTAAAACTGAGGATGGTGACAGATGCTTTTCAGTGATGCTCAAGGATAGGACAACTAGTCATGGGCATAAATGAAAGCACAAGAAGTTCCACCTCAGCATGAGGAAGAACTTGGTGGCAGTGCACTGGAACAGGCTGCAGGGGAGTCTCCCTTGCTGGAGACATTCAAAACATGACACATAGCTGCTACCTGCTCTCAGTGACCTTCCCTTGTCAGGAGGTTGGACTGGTTGATTTCCAGAGATCACTTCCAACCCCAAAGGTTCTGTGATATGTAATTTTTTTTTAAATCCCAAAATGTCTCAAAAACTGTACTGTAGAGATTCCTCCTGGAATGTAGATCTGTCCCTGAGCATTGAACATATGCATTTATTACACATGTCTATGTGTAATACACAACTGTGTCTGTGATCGTAGAAGAAAGCATTATAACTCATACCAAATGAAATTTAAAAAAACCCCAAAACTATGATGTAAAGTTGCATAAAATTTCTGAGAAAAGACAGGGAATAAAGTAAATTTTTTAAAAGGAACTAAGTATGTACAAAAATGCCTTTTTTCAAATTATATTGTCCTAACTCATATATTTGCAGACAAGAAAACCTTCTTGACAATTACAGTTTAAAAAGCTTACAAAATATTGTCTGAATTCAGCCAAAGCTTCCTTCCTTATTTTTCCTGGGAATGTAAGCACAGCACAATATTAAATGTGTTCTATCCTCCCTTTGCAAGGTAAAAAGTAATTTTATCTTATTTCATTGTATATGGTAGCACTAGCCCTAAATTTACATTCAAATAGCTAAAATGGAGCTTGGTGTTAAGAAATCAAATAAGACATTGCTTCAGTACACATTTGTCCCATTTACTGCAACTTCAGCGCAAGCTTTAAAGCTCAACAAGACTTTGAGTGCCATTTTGAATAGGGAACCTTAAGCTGATGGTTTAAAACTCGGAAGAGGAAGGATGTTTATAATATCCTAGAGCCAACCAGTGCTTAATGAATGTCAATTTGCTGATGACACCTAGGTACCTGACTTCATGCAACAATTCGTATTTGTCAGCTTGTGGAAATGGGTTTTGAGGGAAAAATACAGAGCAAAAGAAAACTGAAAAACTAAATAGACAAATTGCCCACTTTACCATTTCAGTTTTCAAATTCACAACTTATTTAGATGAATGCTGCTTTGGGGGACTGTCAGGGCACACATGATGAGATAAATGAGCTGGGGACATATGGATTTACACATTTTTTGATTTTTTCTTGGTTGGTGACATTTTTTCTCCAAAGCTGGATTTGATAACATAAAAATGTCTTTGAGGAAAAAACATGAAATAAGATCCTGTTCTCAGGCCTTCTTCTTTCACACCTCTTTGACAGTGTGAAGAGGCGTGAGAGTCAGTGAAAATAACAGAGAAAATTCGAACTTGTTAATTACTACTGAACATATTACTTGCTCTCATGAGTAAATCTGCTGGAATTGGGGTATAAATCACCGTGCTTGGTTGTAAATGTTTTCAAGACTGAGAAGTCTTCTGAGTCTTCAGGGATATTTCGCTCTGTGTGTGTGTGCCAATTACACTTTTACAACTCATCTCTTTTCCCATTGGCATCCCCCTTTCCTATTAAGTCATGCTGGCCCAGCAGGCCGTGGGATGTGCCTATTAAGCAAGATGCCAATGGGTTATGATCAGAATGGGCTTTAAAGAAAAAAAAATTGTCACTGTTTTTGGAGGCAGTAGGGGGTTGTGGAACAAAGTCTCCATTCTCCAACTCCTTAGTAAGAAGTTTATTGACTGACCTTGCTTTGCAGAAAACATCTCTGCAGTAAATGCATATAGAATAATGCAATGCCAGTTCATTCAGTTTTGTGCAAACGCAAAGATACAGGGTTAGGAGAAAGGTGCTCAGAATACCTGACACTGTATCTTTTTTGATGGTTGTAGGTAATGGTAAAATGCTTTTCATTTACTCACATTGTACAAAAAGAAAGAAAGAAGGTAGTTTCCTCTTTAGGGAATGGAGAACTTTAAACCCGACAGTGGGCCTGAGGTTAATGCGGGCTAGGTCCGGGGGGTCAGTCAGAGCTCCTGCTGCCGCAGGTGTTCCTGGATAGCGGATCCCGGGAGGGACTGCTTGTCCTGAAGGTCTCCAGCAGGGTCCCAGCCACAGGCTATCCTTCTAGCAAGCTCAGCCTGAGTGAATCAGGCAGCTCAGCTCTCAGGTGATTCCCAGCTCTTTTAGGACTCCAGCTCTCAGCTTGCTAGGATTTGCCTTGACCGACTTAGGGAAGAAGAGATGAGAAGCGCCGTGTGGAGGTTCCACAGAATGGTTTAATGCTAGTTCCGTGAAGGGGTGTCCAGTGACGGTGTCTTCTCTCAAACTGGGCAGAAGCAGGGGATTTTATAGGGTTAGTGAGGATTGGGAATCTATCCAATGGTTTTAGGGTTGAGGTGAAATGACCTATAGTCTTAGGGCATCTGGAATGTAGCCAATAGTATTACAAAAAGATAAGAGAGGGTCTCAAGGCAGGAAGTGGGGCCTAGTGACCATGACTAGGTATTTCTTATCTCCAAGGAGGCCTACCAGAGAGCTCTGTGACTTCTACATGAGGTCATAAATAAAAGCCTAAATTTTGAGAAGAAAATATTGCATAATTTATAAAAAAGATATTTCCATTCCAAAACCATTTTTTTCCACTTTCAGTGCATATTGTTTAGTATACAAATAGAGAAAACACATGTGAGTGTATATGTATTTTGATATCACTGAATCTCAACAGTGGTATCTACTAGCTAACCTGGATTGAGTGACTTTCATTGAATTAATGTATACTTGTATGATGCAGATTTTTTTTTCCCTTATCACTTGTCTCCTGTTCAGCCTTTACCTGGGGTATATACCTTCTCCTGTAAGAGGGCTTTAATATTATCTGTGGCCATATGCTACTGAGCACTTTACTTCTGTTTCAGATGCATTCAAAATAAGCTCCTCAGGCCAAAATTAAACTCTTGCTCCTCCTCTAGAGAAAATTTTAAAAAAAAAATCACAGTCATATCTGGCACTCAACAATCTCATCAGAAGACTGGAAAAATCTATTCATTATTAGAAAAAACTGTCTATTGTTAATAGAGTAAGCAATGGATTCCTATTCTCATCTCAACTGGGAATGAAGCTGGCATATCTATTTGAAAAGAGGTGACAAAAAACATTTCTTGATTGAATTCACACAACATCTGGTTGTACAATCAATCCAGAATATCCTTATGCATAATGCTATACTAATTCTGTATTGAATTATTTTTCTTCATCCAGTGCCAACAGAACTTATCGTCTGTACACTGACAGCCTATTGCTGCACATAATGTAAACTTGGGGCATATCTTTCTCTCCCTGAGTACCTGAATAGAGGACAGACATCTTTTTATTTGTTTGTAAGCATGCTTCTCCATTTTTCAATTGAAACAAGGATTGATAACCAGAGTTTCCATTTTATTGAGTTGGTCTATTTCTGGTTTGACCAAATTCACATTCAAGGAGGGAAAAAGAAATTTTCTTAATAATTTCTTTTGCTCTCTTTTTTCATTTTGTTTTTGAAACAATTTTTTTTAGTTAAACTTTCATGCAGATTTTGGTTGATGTAGAATGAATTTTCTTCATAGTAGCTGCCAGGAGGCCATGTTTTGTATTTGTGTTTTTGTTTGGTTTTGTTTTGGTTTTGGTTTTATGGCAAAAACAGGGCTTATAACACAGATATGTGTTACAGCTGAGCAGGGCTGACACTGAGTCAGGGCCTTTTCTGCCTCTCACCCCACCCCACCAGAGAGAGGGCTGGGGATGCACAAGGAGCTGGGAGGGGACACAGCCACAAAAGCTGACCAAAGGGACATTCCATTCTACATGGCATCACACTCAGACTATAAAGCTGGAGGGAAGAAGAAGGAAGAGAGGGTGTTTGGACTGAAGGCATTGGTCTTCCCCAGTCACTGTTACGTGTGATGGGGCCCTGCTTTCCTGCTGATGACTGAACCCCTGTCCGCCCACGGGAAGTGGTGAATGGATTCCTCGTGACTTCAAGATTTTCAATCAGAACAAATAAGAATTTGAAAGGTTTCCTGACCAGTCCAGCATTTCATTGCCACAGTCTGTGATTTCGTATGCCGCATTTAATATACTGAATTCTTAGATAATTTCAGTAAAAATTTTCAGCAAAATTTAAGAAATAATAAATATTATTTGTAGATAAAAAGCAAGATGCTTAAAAAAATTTCTCAGGTACTGGGCCAAGCCTTTGTGTTTTATCTACTAGCAATGTTCCACTGACATTGGACAGATAGACATTAAATTTGGGATGATATTACTGACTAATCTTAACTGTAATACAAAAATAACTTATGACTGTAAGAGACAGAAAGCCCTCTGCATTAGCTACAGTACAAAGGCATGATATTTCAAATTTTTACCTTTTAATTAAAGAAAATAAGGTCTAGTAGAACTGGAGAAGTTGTAGACAGGTAATAGCATGTTTCTAAAGCAATACAGCAGATCAAGGCTTGAACTGTAAACAAAACCTGTATTTTCTGAGTTCGTGCCTAATGCTGTCTCCAGTCTCTTATGCAGCCTGTAAGGTAATGAAATGTGTGTAGACATGCATCTTTTCTTTCATATACTTCACTGTTTGACACAAAGGTTGGAACATTCTCAGTGGGGTTTTCTGCTGTGCATGGTTGAATATCTACCAATGCCTGTACATTTGTGCAGACAGCAGAGTGGTTTGATTTGCAAAGGAATATCAGCACGTACACATGGATAGAAAAATGCAAGCAGTGCCAGTGCCTGTAAATACCAGGAAAGTATGCAATCAAGGTGACTACATGAATGGCATAGATACACTGTTTTGCAGGTGCAGTTTTGCAAAGCCAGGTGAGGGAAAAAGCCATAACACATTAATAATTTTACTCATGACTATAACTCTCTGTTGTCAATTCCAGTTCTGTTTGTCATCAGACAAAGGCTCTCAAGACAGTAAACCATTACAGCTCTGCATTCCTCTAGCCCCAAGGGGACCTTTTTAGAGAGACAAATTGATTTTTGCCGCCAGACAGTGAATCATGCATACAAACTAGGAGAATACTTATGAATCCCTATATTCATTTCCCCATGGTGCTTGGTAAGGTGTGTTGTTTGCCTGATTTGTTTAAGAATAGATTTCAGGACAGAAACAAAACAAAGTGAAACACAATGCTCAAGGTTTTTAACCCCTGCCTCAAGAATACAATTTATCTAAGCATTCAGATAAATGTTTTCACTCCCTACAGAGGGCTTAAATATTTGGTTTACACTGAATTGATATGATCAAATGGTTTGCCAAGTACTGTGCACAGAACTTTTAAAACAAATCTTTGTTTGGCTATATTCAGGGAAAAAAAAAAAGGAGAAGAAAGGGAAAAAACCCAATCAGGCAGGATTTTCTGTTTTCTACACAAAGGCATCAAATGCCTTTGAGACACTCTAAGGTCCAAAGTGTTCAATGGAGCTGTGTATCTTTTTAGAGGAGCAATTGGAGTTCGGGTGGCACACTACTTTCTGCAGAACCATGTGGACGAGAAGAGATTTGGACCTAGTAATACAAGTTAAAAGCAGGCTAGTTAAACTCCAAAGACCAAATCTGAAATTGTCCTTTTTAAACCGAGGTATGTTAGCTTTTAATAGTTTTCACTTTTTCAAAAAAATAACTGTCTTGCTGCAAGATGATTTGAGTTTGAATCTTTTATTGTTTAGGATTATTTTTTAGTTATTTAAAATAAATATGTGACAGTTTAAAAAGACTGAATATCAGACATAATGTTGCTGAGAGAGCTTAGCTTTCAAGTTAGGCTTATAAGCTTTCAGTGGTGCAAGAAAACTAGCAGCACCTAGAGCAACAGAACTGCAGCACACATAGAAATTTGCATCTGTTGATAGAAGATTGAGTAAAAATGGTCTTCTAGGAGAAAGTAGGTAAAGGTTGGAGAGAATGAAACTCAGTTTCTGAAGCCTACAGGTTCTTTAGCTTTAGTAGTTCATGCCAAAAACTCTGCATGCCCTTCTTATCTTCCTCCTTTCTCTTTATTTTCCATCAATAACCCCAGAATGTGGATAATGCCAATATGCACAAATAGTGTAATTTAACTTTTTTCACTTCCCTGTAGAGGTTCACATTCCAACACAGGGATACCTTAAGTTTTCAGCCAGTCACTCTCTCATAAAGACATACGAAATTAACCGAAATTTGCCCAGCCTCTAATATAAGACATTATTGCTTCAACACATTATTATTCCTAATACATATCTCTATCCACCATCTTGCCCCAACTCCCACCTGATATGAATACTCTACCTCACTTCTGGAGGCAGCCTTTATTCAAGTTTTGGTAAACTTGCTGGAGTTCACTGAACAGCTAAATCTACCTGAAAATACCCACCCACAATTGGGCAGAGCTCTCTAACTACTCAACTCTACTGACTAAAGTTCACTTTTTAGTGGAAAAGTGGACTTGGAGTCTATGACTCATGTTTAAAACCTATCTTTACATGCAAACCATCAGTAGATGAATCCTGGTCTAGGTGTTTATATTTGAAGCTGACTCTCAACTTTAATGCTTAAGGGTCAGTGAAATAGACACTGAAGTCATTTAGGAAAAAATTATATGAAAATAGGACTGAATTTTTTTTGTTTTTACATTTAAACGCATAACACCACAGTGAAAAATATGAGTATGGTTAACACAAATCCCAGTTTATGCCTTGAAAAAACACATTAACTTATTCCAGTTTGCATGTCCTCAAATTCATGAATAGACCAAAAAGATGCCAAATTATATCAACTTTAATGTATGGCTGAAATGACACCTTAACTATAAATTATGAATACTGAGATCTGTTATAAAAACGTCAGTGTGCATTTTCCATATACTATATGATAGACTTATTTGTATATATAGGTATTGTGTTTATATGCAGACCCAGATAAGAGCTTGAAATAGTTCGTATTTAGACTGGGCACAGAAGACCAGGCTTTTGTCCACTCGGTATGGTTGGTAGAATGTATTGTTTACCTCTGGAAGAATTAAATTCCCTGGAGAAGTGCTACTCATATGGTGCAAGGTATCATAACTCTTATCTTTGATTGAGCCTAATGATTTGTACCCATTGAGAATTTGGTCTTGGGTAAATAGCTAAATCCAGCTGGCTGGCCTCCAGCTGGTGAACATGATGCCCCCAGTGTGACACAGGAATCACATTTCCAATGCCTTGCAACTTTTTCATTTACTTAAGCAGACGCTTCGCAACACAGAAGCTTTGCCACAGAACAAAGGAGTAGGGAGATGCATGTCTAAAATCACTCAGAGTTGTCTGGAAATGTAGGACTCCAGTGCCTATTTTTCTTAAACTTTCTCTGCATGACCCAGAATCCAGGCCTTTTTTTTTTTTTTATCTTTCTTCTAGGTGTTTTATATCCATACTCTTTCCTAAATTCCCAGTGATCTTAAATATTTTGAAATATTCCCAGATCCTAAATCTCAACTAAATGCAAAACATAAAACAGCTACAAAAGTCAAAAGCAGCTTTATAACACAAAGTCAGCTTTATAATGCAAAAGCAGACAGAATTTTATATTTTCTCATATAATATTGGCTCTTGAGTTTAAGCAAACATGTGAATACTTCAAGAGATGACTGACTGATAGAAAACACCAAAATGAGAAGGAGATAAAGGAATATAAATCTGTGGACATCTATCAACGAGTTGTTTAAAAATACAGAGGAGCAAATGGAATGGGGAAGATAAAGTGAGGTGAAACTGGGATGGAGAGGGTGAAAGCAGAAATGATGCCGAGACATAGAAAGAAGTCAGAAGATAAAAAGATACGCAGCAGTCAAGAAACTAGAACATAATTAAGAGGGAAAATATAGAGGCTACATACTTCATTCTTATTAAAAAGTTGCAGAGGACAAAATGGGGAAAAAAATACAAGAAATTTTTGGGCGAAATTTATACCATTCATTTGAGAGCAAGTAATCCTTATGTTTTCGGGGGAAAGATGTATTGTACATTTTGATTAAGATTCAAATAGGAAGTAGAGCAGTAACAATGCTCCCAGGCAGGTTCTTTTTTCTTTCCTTCTTTTTTTTCCTCTCTCCTGTCCTGATATTTCTGATGGGGATAAGAAGTATGAGAGCTATAAAAAGGAAATTAGCTTGGGATTGGAAGTAGATAATGGAAGACTAAATTGTTGTAAAAAACATAATACTTTTTACTAAATGCATTTTTCCTTGTTTGAGTTTCTAGTAGGAAATTTTCCATATGAAAGCCAGGAGTAGCTGATAGATCAAGAACCATATGAAGAGTTTCTCCCCCATGAGAGTACATCTCAGGTTTATCTACCACTTCTTGCCAGCCTGGTGACAACTTGAAGAGCTTGTTTTGCTGATGCATGTGCTGTACTAATTCTAAATTTTTATTTTATTTCAGCCTATAGTCTGTCCAAAATCAACTCAATTTTTAGTATGGTGGTTCAGTGAAACTTGCCCCTAGGATATCTCTCATTTACGTCTTTCTTCTCAGAAAAAAAACTTCCTATGTTCTTAATTGCCACTAAATTCCTCCCATCTAGTTATGGGGGTAGCATGACAGCTTCATGTAACCTTTATGATCATTCCTTGGAAAAGTCCTACTTTTCGCTGGACCATCCTGAGTAATATGTATCTTCTATTTTCCAGGGACTGATTCTGAGGATTTAGGTGCTTGTGTGTTGGTGCTGACCAGCAGCTAAGCACCCACACAGTCAGTCAGTCAGTCAGTCAGTCAGTCAGTCAGCGACTCACTCACTCACTTGCTCGCTCACTCACTCGCTCCTACAGCAGGATAGGGAAAAGTATCAGAAGAGCAAAAATTGAAAACTTGGGAATTGAGACATGGATTGAGTTTGATAAGCGAAGAAAAGCTACATGCCCCAGTTAAGATAAATAAGGAATTCCTTCACTACTTTCCATTGGCAGGTAAGCAGGACTTCCTGGAAAGCAGCGCCACAGCATGCAGAGCAGCTTCTTGGGAAGACAAATGCCTATATGCTGAAGTTAATTTTGGCCATTTTGGGTTAGCTGTGTCTGTGTACCCTCTCAGCCTCCCTTCCACTCCCAACTCATTTGCTGAGTCAACAGCACAAGAAAGATATGAGGCCTTGATGCTGCACTGTTTGGCAATAGCCAAAACACTGATGTGTTGTCATCATTATAGCCACATACCCAAAATATAACAGATAGGGGCTACTATGAAGGAAGTTGACTTCATTCCAGTCAGAAGTTTTCTCCTGTAAAGTAAAACTGGATAAATTCTGCTGTCACTTGTGCAAATTATTCAAATCTGTAGGCAATTACTTTTGATTTATTCAGATATAAATATGAGGAGGAATAACTACTGTCTTTGACAGATTACTTCTAGTTAGACAGGCAAAATGAGTGGAGAATGGCGTACTTGTTTTTTAGATAGAAACGTGCTTAAATTAAAGTACAAGGCCAGAACATGCTTTAGAGAAACAGACCTGAAATAATTCCAAGTGATATTCTCATGTAGCTGGGGAACATTTCAACTTTTATTTGAGCTTTAGGAAAAAAACCCAACTTACTCAACAAACAAGATAGATTCTTCATTACTGTAGATTAACAGAATATTTATTCTAATATTTTTCACATTTATTGTAGGGTTTTGCAATAATATTTAATCTAGAGAGGTGCATCATCCTCTGCTTGAATGGAGACAGATTACTGAGTTTGGGTAACTATCAAGGAAGCTGAATGTTAGGTCTCTGCTAAGAATCCAAGTTTCCAAATGACATTGCTATTATAAATCTTTGCAGTACATCAGTAGCCCTAAAGGGTATGAGCCATAATGTTTGAACAGAGTCTACACCATTAATCTAATAATATGCCTATTTTTACATCAAACATACCTATAGATGATAGAGAAAAATCAGTCATGTCTAAAGGGCTGGTTTGATCCTTTGAGAATGGCTATAGAAAATGTCTGTGACAATACTGAATAAATTAATAAAGCAAATCTGTAGAATGTATATTTTACCTTCTATATGCCTAAGACTTACCTTTTTTTGTATGATGAGTATTCTAGAAGATATCTGGTCAGGATATATTGATTTTGATATCTGCACACCTGAAGGCAGTAAATGTACAAGCAAGGTTTTTACCCTCATCTTCAGTATAAGAAAGCTTCTCTCTATAAAAAGCATTTTCCATATTTGTTGACTCATAATTTTTATTGAGATGTTTTTTGTTTAATGTGTAAATCAAATACATGTATAAACAATGATCAAGAGTATTGTCCAGATGCTGCATTAACTCTGACAAGCAAATAGGAAGAATGAGAAAGCTCATGGGGTAGAGAGAGTGCTTAGCAGTTACTGACATAGACAGTAGATACATGCTTCTGAAGAATTTTACTTAGTTTATTTCCATTTAATATAGATATTTGTGCACTGATTATGTAATTGGGACAGAAAAACAAAGAAGGAAACAAGCACATGCTTACAAAAACACCTCTCCTTTGCCTTTCCCAAGCTCAACTTTAGTGTAGACTCTTCCTCTTTCACCTTGCTACTGATGTATTTTAGACCGAGTCCTTTCAGTGAGGCAACTGGCATTGTAGGGTGTGGTAGGGGTTTTTCTCTGCTGCTCTTCCTTTCTCACTCTTCCTCTACAGTGTGCAATCCCTTTGAAGGTGTAGCTGTTTTGGTATGGGATTACCCACATAACATTTTCCCATTAGGGAAAATTTTCTTCTGCAATGTCCTCCACAAGCTGCTGTCTCTGCTGGGGCATGCCTGCCCTGCCACGAAGCATGTCCTGCTCATCTGAGCTTGGTGTTTCCCCATTGTTTCGCTCTAATTCCCTCCTCTTTCACTCTCTCCAGTGCTTCCTTGTCTTTCTTAAATATATTATTACAAAGGCATGACCGCCTTTGCTGATGGTGTGCTGTGTGGTGGGTCCCTTGGGGAACTGGCAGAAATTCACTGGAACCATCTGGATTCAGCACAGGGAAGACCCCGGCCTGTTCTCAAGATAATACTTGTTTGATTCCTGCTGCTTGTTTATCTTGTCTTTACTTTACTTTGTCAATAAGAAAGTTATGGGAGAAAATGCTAAAAGACTTCTGCAGGTGCATCATAAGAAAAATTATTTTTGAATTTAAATTGAAAAGAAAGGAAAAATATCAAGATAAAAGGAATGCTTTATCTCTATATCAAGGCTCAGAAGAGATTAGGTAATTTTCCTAAAGTCTCTGAGGCAGTCTATGACAGAGGAAGTCATTAAGTCCATGTCCCCTGAACCAGTTCTCACACCACAGAGGAATTTTTCATTTTGTAATCATTTTTCTATTTATTACCTACTCTGCCTTGAAGCCTTGAAGCCACCCTCATTCAACTGTTTTTTGAAACTAACCTTATAGTTTCAATATCTCATAGAAAGATATGGTCACTCATACCTTGCATTTTTCACGGTCCTGGAAGAGCTTGAGTATAATTCTCACTTCTCTTTTCCCTATCACACAGAAAATGAACTGCAGTAGTCGAGAAGTACTGCTGAACTGACAGGTTAGAACTGCTGCTGACACTGTAGAAAAAGACTTCCCAAAAGGTTAAAACCTACATTTTTATCAAAGAAAAAAGCAATGAATTATTTGAACTGCTCTGTCTTGAACTACTGGTCTTTGAGATAACATACGGAATCACTTAATCCTTCTAAACTAATCTTATTTTAACTTTTATATAATCACCTACAAGTGTGTAGCACACTTCAGGAGCTGTTAGAGTTGGTAGTAAGACTGATGAGCTGAGTGTGAGCTCAGATTCAGAAGATTCAAGGCAAAATCAGGAGACCCCAGTTAAAGAAAAGTATGTTCTTAGATTTTCATACTTTTTAATGGACACAAATTGTACCTATACAGATAATTTTTAATAGGCATCCATCAGCTGGTAAAAAAGAAAAAGGTAATCAGCCCGGTTAATATTTCTTTTTAAAAGTAGTAAATGTATTGACTGAACCTATCTTATAGAAAATACTATAATAGTAGTTGTGCCATATAATTTTGAAATCAATCGGACTTGACTGCTGTTCTCATGTGACACATTTAGAGGAACAGATTGATCTGTTTTGTGCAAGGTAAGTACTTACAATTAGGTTTTGATTTTGTTATGTTACCAGCAGTGAAATAAAGGGGTAAGAGATGAGCAGTAACATCCTACTTTAAAGTATCAAAAACTTGTTAAAAGAATACGAACTTCCATTCTATAAATATAAGAACTTCAGTCATCATTCAAGCAAACTCTATAAAAAGATTTTTTTTTTTATCTGTGCATATTTTTAAGAATGTTGAGTCCACATGATGTAGGTAGTTAAAGATCTGCTGGTCAAGAAAGCATGGAATATAAAAAAAAGCATCAGGAACAAAATAAACTGTAATCTGATAGTCACAAAATACTCCTGTGTCTTCCTAACCTTAGGATCTATCTACACTTAATCAGATTTTCAGCCAGTT
Organism: Phainopepla nitens; assembly: GCA_013400175.1. NCBI lineage: Eukaryota > Metazoa > Chordata > Aves > Passeriformes > Bombycillidae > Phainopepla > Phainopepla nitens. The sequence continues at coordinate 2,481,385 of VXBQ01006195.1, read as the reverse complement.
AGTGACATGACTATTCCGCAAAGTGCTATTATATAATTGGCCAGGGCAGGGGCACAGGCCTGGATTATGTATGAGAATGGGAAAGGGAAAGGGAAGGGAAGGAGCAATTCTAGTTACACCAGCCTTGCAGAATCTGGATCATTGCATGTACCTCACATTGAATATTGAATCTTACTGTATGAAAAAGTACCGCTTCCCAAACACAGTATATAACTTTCTCTACACTTCACTACAACCCATCATTAGGAATCTATGAAGCAGGAAAAGCAAAATTGACAGAAAGGATTCATTTTAAAATACAGCTAGACACCATGTTCTTTCACTCAAAAGAAAATGAAACAATAATTGCAGCATGAGCACAACCTGCAGAACATAACCAGCTAACCCTAACTGAATGCTGGCTTTCCGTTATTAAAGTGGGTGGATGTGGCATTTGCCACTTTTACCTGAATCAGCACATGAATTTATCTTCCTCTAAGCCAATTACCAAATACTTTTTTTATAAATGACAGACGAACTGACAAGAACTCTTGCTTTACAAAGATTTATTTTGAAGAGACAAACAGTTTAAGTACAGATCTCATCTCCAAGAACTTTCTTCTTTCATATTTAATATAGGTATTTTAAATATAGTTAAATTGATTACCCCAAATCTATGATAATCCTGTATTGGAAGAAATAAGAAATAAGAAAGGAAACCACCATCTTTCTCAAACTTTGGCAAAATCAGCAAGTTATGCTAAAGGATTGAATCTCTTTAGCTTCACAGATCAGACTCAAACAGAAAAATCCACTTCGGCTTCATGTATATGCAAATACAATGCAAATATGATGAGAAAATTAAGAAGATTTTTTCACATATTTTGTTGAATTTTCAATTCTGTTCAAAATCACTGAGTTACCAAGAACAGCACAAAGTACATTGTCTAGAGTATAAGTTTGCAACCAGGTCACAAACCAATTGCCTTGCATTGGATGGATCCAGGTTTTAAAATTCCTTAAATATATTTCAGGGATACAAGAGATCTTTTTTGTCATAGAAACTCAACTACATACCCAAAAACTAGCAGAGAGAGGCAAAGGCAGGTGGGGGAGCCCAAATGGGTATTCTCTGTGTGTGTGTGTGTGTGTTTACTGGGAACAGTCTTTGCCTGGGGTGGCTTGGGGGCATGGAGCTGCAGTACCTTCCATTCCCTCACTGTCAGACCCAACATGCTGTGTTTTCCTCTAGCAAAATGCAGCAAAAATGGCAGTGTGGTAATGATGGAAGAGATAGCCTGGACCCAAGTAATTTAAGTTTTCCTCTTGTTTGTAATGCAGAGGGTGTTTACAGCAGAACATGACTTCCAATTTGGCGTCTAGCAGTGGCATTTATCAGGGTAAAGTAAAAAATGGTTACAAATTGTTGGGGAAAAAATCCAACTTTCAAGTTAAAAAAACCCAACAAAACAACAAAAAAACTCACCCAACAGTTCAGAGCAAAACCTTGAAGTTTATATTTTTAGGTGAAATATGCTTATCTTACGTCTTGTTCTTAACAGAAATACCCCAGTATAGTAAAGAAAGAAAATACCTGTGTGCTCTGCTGTAGTCCTTCAAGAGCAGTATAATTGCTGTTTAGTTAGTAAGCTTAGGTGCCAGTGATTAGTGAATTTATGTGTTGCATAATGATGATAATAGCTGGGAAAAATGTTGCCAAATGAGACAACAAAAAAGAAATATTACAGTCCAAATTGTACAGAACTATTTTTTTTCTTTTAGTGCACTCAGGAATCAAATACTGTATAGTTGTTTTCATCTCTATTTACTGTAAAATGAAAATAATAACTTTATAAGATTCATGGCAGATGCTTGTGACAACTAGTTACATACCTGTGGAGAGCAGGATCTTGTAATCCCACTGTGATTAAGAAGATATATGCTTACTGTTCTGCAATGAGGATAGATTGTTTACTTTTCCTATTAGGTCTGTAATTAATCAGCCATGTTTGATCTGTGTGATACCAAATGGATTTAGTATCCAACATTGCTGAAGTAGCATGCTGGTTTGCACAATACCCATTGTTTTTTATTAAGAAATGCCTCTGTAAAGGACACTACAATATTTTTTTCCAAACATAACCTCTACTTATTTGAACAGAAAATTGTACTGCTGTGAATAGAAAGTGATAACCAGAGAAAATATGTCTGGGGAAAAAAAGTTTTTGAGTTACCATTCCTGCACTGAATAAATAATTTCCTTTTACATAATGCCTTAAAGTACCCTTTTACAAAGTGCTTTAAATAACAACTAAACAAGCCTTAAGGGAGTAAGAATCCTTACAGTTTACTTTCTGTTGCAAGACTTCTTTGATGGAAAAAAGTTATATATGGGTCAAATTACCCACACCTGAATTTACTATATCTAAATTTTGGAATAGTAGAGCTTTGGAAAAAGTGAATAGAACTTATGACCAACTGAGTCTGAAGTCAAGTCATTACTGGCTGTCAGAGTCCAATACTCTCTGAAGAGATTGTTTTAGATATTCAACTCATGGAGAGTGTTTAATGAAGTTTACTATAATATTTGCTTACTTGTAGGTTATTAATACTACATGGGATTTCTGATTTAACAGAGTAATAAAAAATATATTGGAATCACAATAAAAATGACAACTCTAAGGTACACTTAGCAAAATATAGTAATTGCAATACTTAGTTCAGTTGAGCTGCCAATGTAATTTCCATTGCTGGTTTCTATAATATTTTCACTGTCATGACGGTGTCTCCTGTTGCCTGGCAGGACTATGTGGATTGAAGCCAGCTCAAGACCACTGTTCACTACAAAATTCTTTTCATAGTTGTCTATTTTTTACACATTATATTGGGCTAAACTACCTATTCACTTTCCTCATGCTGAGGAACTCTAGTTTAGAGTGACACCCAAACTTTTAATGAACTCAGGAAGAAACACACCATCAGCTGACCAACTCAGCTGCTGGATAACTAAAACAAAAGCCACTCTCCTGTCCCTTCTGTGTTGAGATACAAGACAGGATCTTTGTAACAGCTGGGGCCAGTCACACCCTGCATCATACTCTGAATTTTGCAGACACATTTTCCATCTTCCCTGAGCCTTCTTCACTTTTGGGGTTTTATTAGTCAGTCACATTGATGTATTCTGGACATTCACCTGGCTAACATGAGGATCACCACTGTGATGATGAAGCGGTTTTGAGAAGTTGTCAAGACAGCAATTGAGAGCTATTGGCTGTGGTTGAATCACGACTACTAGTCTACACTGTGAAAAGGAACAAATTCATCTTTCCATGAATTATGAAGTGGGACAGGAACTTCTGAAGCTTAGCAAATCATTAAAGATTCCATCTTTAATATATGATATTTCTGTGTGGTTTAGATCATCATGGTTTGATTATTTAGCACATACAGTCAGGGAAGGAAGCAGGAAGAACTCATTATTCCTTTACTTTTGTTACCCACTTTGCATGATACTGTGTTTGCTGTGTGTATCTAAAGAACTGGACTTAATTTTGATTTGGATGCTGTGTGTATGTGCTAGTTCACCTCAAAATGGTGAGATCATTCTCAGACATCTCTGAGATTTGCTGTTTTGCAAATTAAAACAGGGGAAACCATTTTTTTATCTTAAGGAAGATGTAACAAAAAAAAAATCTTTTCTGGGATTTTATTCTTTCTTTGTCTGCTGCCTTTCTGAAGGCAATAAATGCAAAGTCAGGGCACTAAACAAATAAAACTACAGTACATCAGCAGTATAATCAAATGGCTGCTTACCATCACAGTTGCTTAGTCCACACGTTTACCTTGCACATACCTCCTCTGTCCCCTGTCTCATCTATAAATTTGACACCAGTCTTCATCAGTTCCTTTTCCTCCCATACCTTGCTTTACATGTAAAAAGGATCTTTTTGGTTTGTTTCATGCTAAAAGAAATGTGGCTTGGTAGGGTTGGATTAGGGGAAGCAGAACCCTGAAGGAACTGTGGAGCTCGTGAGACATTGGAAGAGATACAGGGGTAGGGTGCTGGAAAGGGGAAGAGGAAGTCACTGACTCCCAAGTCAGTGTCTGGATTCAGGGATCAACATTCAAACACAAGACTGCCTGAGAGTGCAGGCACGTTCTAGAAGGATTTGTCTCAGTGAATTAATATTGTCTATGCTTAATTATAATGTCAACATCTATGGAAATGCATTTCGCTTTCCTGCATTGGAAAGGAATGATTTCTGATACTCATGTAATCCTGTGAGATAAGTTTGAGCTTGTTTCCTGAAGAGAGGGGTCTTTGGATCATCACTGATACATATATTTTTCCTTAATTGAAAATGTGGCAATTATCAGAATTATCTATGAACACAGACCATGGGAAAAAAAAACCCAAACAAACAATAGATTAAACAATATGTACATAGAATTATATGTTGAATAGCTAAGTGATATATTTTGATTAACATCTTATTTCTGAAAAATTATGGGCAAAATTAAGATTGTAGAGTCACAAAAAAGAGACACCAGCCCTTTAGATTCACTATCTTTTTAATCTGACTTGGTGCAGTGTTAAAATGTTTGAAGTGGAACTCCTGCGTTGCTCATGAAGTGAAGACAAGATGATAACTATGGTGATATGATATTGACATTTGCAAGTATAGGAAAAGAAACTTGTGCTGTCAGTAATTTTTTTCATCATCCACTGATAATGAAAAACCCACAAAATGTTTGGTTAACTGAAATGAGAATTTCAAGCAGACTTTCAAACATGAAACTTCAGGGTAAGAGAGGAAATTCACTGATAGCAGAAAAATAAAGAAAATATAATATTAAAATACATTATTCTCAGGAAAATACTAAAGCTACTGCCATGAAAACTTCAGAGTCACTGATGGTATTAGGAAACCTGTTCTATTTTTCAGAAAGATGTAACTGGTAATAGAGTTATACCTGCCTAGATGAGACAGATTATTACATTCACTATTCAGGGGAAATTAAAAATATATTTATATTTGTAGTTTAGGAAACGTGTCTATTAAAGATGTGGTTTTAAAACTGAGTTTTCAAAAGGAAAACATCAGTGGGATGACTTGGAGTTTTCTGAATACTTTATGGGGAACTGGGTACTTTTGTCACCCTGCTAACGGTCATGTTCTCTTTACTTGTACTTTCTTCATTTCCTTGGCTCTTCAGGAAGGGCTGGGAAATTCTTTTCTTTCTTAGTGAGTCCAGAGAGATGCCTAATTCCTATGTCATTGCAATTTAGATACTGCTAGACTTGCTGACAGGTGTCTCAGAAATTCCTTTTGTGAATTGTGCTATTGTTGGCATACAGTTGCTTTACAGGACAGCTGAGCTGTTGCTGCTGCACGGAAAAGTTAACAAGCATTCAGTCTGAATCAGTGAAGATTCTTCCCAAACCTTTTGATGCTTCAAGGCCCCTACACGTCTTCCTCCGGACATTGCTTTGACTAGAGAAGTCCAGGGCTCTATCATATTGTTGCCATGTCCTTCTGCCATTTTAAAGAGACTAAAGAGAGGTGTCAGATTAACTGTGAGCTACTAGAATGCTAGATGTTTAGAATTAGCACAGAGGGACAAGGAAAGAGCTCATTTATGGATGTCTACAGCCTAATTATCACTCTACTGCCAACAGCACTGTAGTTGAAAGTGACTAGAAATTTCCTGAGGAAAAACTGAATTGTGTTGTTTGTTTGTTTATTTTTTTAACTTTTCATAATAGTAAGGCATTTGATCACCTGTTTTAGAGTCCTCAACTGAAGTCACCTGTCTGTCTTTTCCAAGACCTCTGGCATCAGGAAAGAGGCCTAAAAAGGATTGAGTAAGATAGAGGGCTGCACACCCCAGAGTGATCACTATAGCATAAAAAGCAGGAAGGCATATTTAAGAGGTGGTTCTGATGAATACATGCATGTGTGCAATTTTTTACATGATCTTCTGCAAAATGTTAGACCTGAAATACCAGCTAAACTTAGTATATTCACAAGTGAAAATGACTTATGTACAAATCCCTGGGAGCTATGGAGCCAGAAATAAACCAATTTTTCCCTCTAAAAATCCTTTTTTTCTTTTCTTTTCTTTTCTTTTCTTTTCTTTTCTTTTCTTTTCTTTTCTTTTCTTTTCTTTTCTTTTCTTTTCTTTTCTTTTCTTTTCTTTTCTTTTCTTTTCTTTTCTTTTCTTTTCTTTTCTTTTCTTTTCTCTTTTCTTTTCTTTTCTTTTCTTTTCTTTTCTTTTCTTTTCTTTTCTTTTCTTTTCTTTTCTTTTCTTTTCTTTTCTTTTCTTTTCTTTTCTTTTCTTTTCTTTTCTTTTCTTTTCTTTTCTTTTCTTTTCTTTTCCTTTTTTCCCTTTTTGCCAACACCTTCGATGAGTGGCTTTGTTTGTGTATCTACACAAGAACTTACAGAGTGAATGCTTGTGTAGAATTTCATAGCTAAGAATATTTCTTCCACAGAGTTATGAATATTTGAAAATGTATCTCTACCACAGAGATGAACAACAATTCTGTGCATCGTCCTGATGATCAGCAATCACTGCAATGCAATGGAAATAGTATTTTCCACCTGCAATGCTACAAACGATAAATAATTTAACATGTTATAAAATGACTGAGAAATCATAGATACTTGGAGGTGTTTTCCAGGAATGACTTCAATTTTACATCAATTGTGATGTCATTTCCAGGTGCAGCTTTCCTTAAGAGCACAAGGACTCCAAGTAGTGACACTGACCAAGCGAGGATTAGCAGCTGATAAATACTTACCTACATACATACATGTCTCCTTAGCTCACTGTGAGTGCAGAGGTACCCAGTGAAGACCCCAAACTGATCCAGAACTAAAATCACACTTCCAGCTCTGAATATCAGTGTCTAATCTGATTTCTTAGAAGCTGTCACAGAACTAAAGGGCTCACTAAGTCCAGCAGTCAATTCTCCCACCCACACAGGAATGTTCTCCACAGTATTCTCTATGGTATATTTTCTGGTTTTTGACCTGTATGGATTTTGAAATTTCCATGCAAGAAACATCACAATGTTATTTTGTGAGACTCATTTCAGGTCTCCTTGGGAAAATGTTGAACAAATTCCTCGCAGGAAAGTCAGTAGAGCAGCTCACCTCAGCTGAAGAAGTGTGGCAGTGTTAGAGAAACTTCCCAGTCTGATCATGTAAGAGACTCCCTGGCAATCACACTCCCACCATCCGAGACTGACACTGTCGAGACAAAAGCCCTTCTGCAGAGGGTGGCTCCAGTGACTGACGTGTCCCCCTTGACTCCTCACCCACCCCCTCCAGTGAGACCATGTTTCCTCACTGGTTCAACCCTAGGTTTCCCAAGGCAGATGTCTCTTTCCATACAGCCATTTATTCAAGGTGCAGGAATGCAGAAACAGCCCAAACTGGTGCCCCTAGGGAGGACATCAAGGAACCTCCGGGCTTTTATATCCTCATGTTCCAAGTGTGTCAAAGTCTCAAGTCTTCCTAAAGAATTCCTACAGAATACTCAGCCTTGCTGTACCTCTCACTGTCCATTCCCCTGGCTGAGACACAGGTTCCTGGGACCTTTGTTACACAGTTCATGACCTCTTGCCTTGGGCTCTGGCCACCGAGAGCTCAACCTGCAGCTTCCACTGCATCTGCACCCCCACCCTGAGCTAACTGAAATGAAGGTATTCCTTAAGAGCAGCTTCAATTAATATTGAAGCTAAGGCAAAATGGAATTAGAAGAGTTTCAGAAGAGAAATTTTACAGGTAGGTTAAGCTGGTAATAGAACTGGAAGGTGAACAATAAGTGGGAAAAAAAATCCCAAAAAATCACCCCACAACAACAACAACAACAAAAGCAGTCCTCTTTATTACTTATTTTTTATGCTAAAAACCACCTTACCAAACCCTCAAACTTTTATTGTGCCTTCATTTTCTCTTCTCTCAGGTAACATAATTACTTCTCACTGCTTGCTTGGGGATAGCAGAAAAAAATCCTTGAAGAATTCATACCATGCCAGCTGATAAATCTTCATGAAGCTGTAATGTGAGCATTGAAATTCTGGTCAGTGGAAATATTAAACCTTTATTCTTCAAATATATTGCTATAGGTAGGCAGCCACTCAGACTGTGCTACTCTCTATGATCCATGCTCAGCTTGCTCAGATGAGGAGGTGTGATGTCATTCAGATAGCTTAACAAATTATTATTCCCACCCAAATGTTACCACCTTGAGTCTTCCAGTGCTCCTACTCAATTTCAATGCCAGGTATTACTGGTTATTGTAAACTGTCTTTGCCTTTAGAAATTATCTCCTAGATATGATTCAGCTGTTAATCACAATGTTCGACATGTAATTTGAGTTACAGTTAAGGCACAGTATAATTTTGACTATTCACTTTGATGTGCAAGAAGATACAATCTAAAAGGCCTGAAAATACTTTGCAGGATTATGTTCTTTTAGCACTGATTCTTCTTAAAATAATCTGAATAATTCCTGTTCACAGCCATGGATACTCATAGAAAGAATTTTTTAAGTTGGTATGTCTGAAAGTAATTATGGGTATGTTATATATATATATATATATATATATATATATATATTTTAACAGTGAAGGTTTATTCATATCCATGCACTTAGTTTGAATGTAATGTCAAAAAAACCCTTAATCATTAAAGAAACCTCTTGCACCAAAATATTAGCTGGGGGAGATTTAATAAAATCCATGCTTCAGAAATATTCTTACAGACTCAGGAGAGGACAAGCTAGAGTTTTCTAAGGTTCCCTAAAGGGTCCCCAATCCTCCTTGTCTAATACCTCCGCTTAAATGGCTGCTTTGCTCTCCTTGTGTTTGTGAGAATAGAAGTGTCACTGACTATGTATGCCATCATCCTCCTGCCTGTACGAGTGACATTTTTTTAAATGGACAGAAGAAGTTGGATTGAGAGGCCAATTCTACATTTATTAAAATAGCTTCTACATTTATTAAAATACATTTCAAATGAGGCACAAGAAAAGCTGATAAAAGCCAAACAAAACACAGTCAAAAAAATCAGTCCATCAAAAAAATTACAGTAGAAAAGGGTTTGCAAATCTTTCCTGTCTAAATGTCTGATCCTTGGTTTTAGATGCCATACGTCATAAGACCCCCAATATCTGCAAGACCAGTGTTAGTCCCTGATTAATAGTTTTCAGTATCATCTTTGGCACAGACTATTAATTCAGTGACTGAATCAAAAGTTGTGGGATATGCTTACTTTGACTTGGTTAAGCTACATTTGCCAACTAAGTACCATGCTCAAACTCCCCACCTTGCCCAGTGGGATGGGGAGGAGAATGGGAAAAAGGGTTAAACCCATTGAGGTAACAGTTTAATAATTTAAATAAATAAATAGAATATAATAATGATGATGATGATGATAATGCTGATGATAATGTTGTAGTAACCATAATTGTTATTAAAAGGGAGACAACAAAAAAAAGATAGAAAACAAGAAAACTCCAGAGAAACAAGTGATGTGCTGTACAATTACTCACCACTCTCTGACTGATACCTAGCCTATGCCCAATCAGTGATCAGCCCATCTTGGCTTACTTCCCCCAGTTTATATACTGATACCATGATGCCTATGGTATGGAATATCCCTTTGTCCAGTTCAGGTCTCCTGGCCTAGGTGTGCTCCTAGCTTCTTATGCACCTCCTCCCTGCAGAGCATGGGAAACTGGAAAGATCTTGGCTTAGAGTAAGCACTGCTGAGCCACAGCTAAAACATCAGTGTGTGATCAACACATTCTCACACTGAGTCCAAAACACAGCACTGTGCCAGTTGCTAGGAAGAAAATTAACTCTATCCCAGACAAAACCAGAATATAAAGAAAGGTCTGTTCTTTGCTAATTTTGCTGTCTCTCACAGTCATTCTGAAAGCTGTTCAGGGTGGAGGCCTTCAGCTGCTAATAGAAGAGAGAAGAGGCAACTTTAGTATCTTGTGGGTCACCTCCTTTATGGTGATCTTTACTTGAACTCCTAGAACTTGATGTTCAAAATAAATAGTTTTTTTTTTCTTTTTTTTGCAAGGCTGCACAGCCATGCAGAAATGTCAGCAGTTTTGCTGCAGCTTTTCCTACCCATTTCAATTTCATACATTATGAGAAAGCAAACCTCATAATGTTGAATCTCTTATGGAAATAAATATCTGCAAGATTAAACTCCAATGGCACTCTCCTGTTGCTGTTGCAGGGCCATGGGTGCATTGATAGTTAGATTGTACCTGCCGACCTTCTGAGGCATCCCCTGACCCTATCATGGTGCAGGACCCCATGTCAACCCCCCAGGTCTGTCAGGGCCTGCCCCAGCAGTGCCACAGCAGGGCCAGGGCAGTGGGACAGAACCTGGCTGTCAGGCACTGCCCTGGTGGGGAGCATACATGGGAGTCTCTGCAGCACTTGGTCCCATGGAGACTCTGGCATGTGCTGCATCCTGACAGCTGCTTTTCACCATCACAACTACTCACTACCAATAAATAAAACCACTGGATATATTAGTGTACAAGAAAAACACCCTGAGGGTAATTTGTAGTCTCCAAGGGCAGGTTATGACCTCCTGAGCTTTTCATGTTCCAGCTGTATCACCTCCTGAAACATGGTCCCTCTAGTGAAGCCTCTGGTTTAGGAATATTCCCCTTCCATTGTGCCTCCACCATAACATGTGTTGCTGCTGTCTGGGAGAGCGCTAGCTAGCCCAGACCAAATCTGCACACAGAAACCTGCTGCCAGCAATGCTAGGGTTAACCACATGGGTTTTTTTAGGTATTAATATCAATATTATAGTGTAATTCTTGCTGTAAATGCAAATTGAATACTCCTGAAGAAGGCAATTAAAAAAAAATAAAAGCCATTAGGAATGAATGCCTAATGTAATGATGTAACTTTCAGCTTTAGAGGAAACAGGAGTTCCCTAGTAATGATGTTAGAAATGAATGACAAGTTGAAGCTTCCAGCCTACTGTATTCCGACATGTCTTCATATCAGCTAACCAGTCTTTCGCTAAAGGCTTTTCTTCTCTTTCTTGTCCTCGGATCGAGGACTTCAAAGTATTTCCTATATCTGTTATTACTCTTGCCGTGAATCTCATTAGAGGATGAACCACTACAGAAGGAGTCAGAGGAAAGGTGATTGATTGAAGGAAACACATATCTTGAGAGAACTATAGGTAGTTCTGTTCTGTCTCTGTTTGAAAAGCTCTGCTACCTCCATTTCTGCAAGAAATTTCTCCTACATGCTGAAAGAAAAACTGCAGAAAAGTACTGGATAGAAAAATCCTGCTCTCCATCGACTTCAACAAGGTTTTAAAAAATTATAACTATTCTGAAGCCAACATTTCTGTTAAAAATAAATTCTCTTTTACCTTTGCCTAAACGACCCTTCTTAAAGGCCACTTCTAACTGCAGTTCTCTCATATATGTGATAATCCAGGAAAGCTCTAGACAATTCTATAGTTGAAATGCAAATGGTATTTAAAAATTAGAGTCTGATCTGTCATAGGTGGGCTTTCATTTGTAAGTATTTTGATGTTTCACTTGCCCCATCTTACTTGACTCAACAGGTGAAAATTACAGATAGACTTCAGTTGGGCAGAATATTGTTGTTAAAATATTTTGCAGAAGACTAAATTCTATTGTGGATCTTCATGGTTTAGTTTAGCAGGTTAGAGATATGGTTGATCTCCAATGTGTTCTCAAGAAACCAGGATAAATGATTCTTTCTGCCTGTAAAAGAAGAGAAAAACTGCTGATTTTATTCTCACTGTAACATGACATTATCAATCAGAATCACAAGGCTATGTAGCATGAATATGCAAGATCTTTATGATTCTTGGCTATTTGTCAATGTTCAAAAAAAAAGTTAGGGAAGAAGCATTAGGCATGAAATGAACATATTTGGAAACAATTGCACTCTTTGTGGAAGTGAAATGTTCTTTCTCTCTTAATGCAAGCTCACAGGGTTCAAAGTTGAGATCTAAGAACCTACCAAAGTCAGGAGTTTGACGAGTAAGAAATTCTACCAGTATGTCAGGGACTGGAAATGCAACTAATATGTTTAGGATCCATACAGTTCTTCTAGAGGCATGTAGCTATTTTCATGTTTTTAAATGAGCTTCTGATCATATACAATCATGCTGATTAGGAGGATATGCTAACTGCTTACCAAAGCTTTCTCAAAGAAAGTTAGCCCTGGACTGTTGTAGATGTTCAGATACTTTCTGCTTGGGTTCTAAATCTCATCTCTTTTTACTTACAATTTAGTAAGAAGAAGTAAAATGGAAGCTTTCATTAACAGGAACAAGCTTATTGTGAGGAAATACTTAATATGAATGACGTAAGTTACAACTAGAAATGTGACAAGACACCCCTGGGTCCATCACATCCTGAGTTTTCTTGACCTGTTAAGTGGGCTGGATTATATATTACCACCCTTTATATTCTGTGATGTTTGAAAATTTATTTTCTAAAACAGACTGCTTTGTTACCGGTGATATTTTATGCTACAATTTCATAGCATTCTACCAGGAAAAATTCAACAGCTAAAGTAATAATAAGTCTTCTTGTACTCTTTTGGTTTTGCATCTTTGAAACTAAAAAAAAAAAAAAAAAAAAGGTCTGATTCATCTGGAAGAAGTCTACTTGAGGTGGAAAGTAAGAAGAGCAAACAGGGTTTATTTCCCTGAGATTGGTTTTGAGAAGTTAGGAAGAAGATCACAAAACATTACCTTACCTATCATTTGAATACAGAGAGGCTCAGATTTTGAAAAGCCTGAAAAATTAATTCTTGCCCTGAGCTGAAGCAAAACCTGTTCACCACTTTAAGCACTGCAGTGATTCCATAATAATTCCACATTTTCCTACTGTGGTAGTACTTTAGGATTATGTTATTTGCATTTTGTTATACATACAGCCAATATAGGAATGGATGATTATTATGACTTTTAAATTTCCACAGCTATGTAAAACTTTGCCTTCGATTGGCTTCTAATGTAAATTGTAAAAGCTACTGTAACCACTGAGCTATGATAATTTATATTAGCTAAGGGCTGCTGCTTGGATAAAACTTTTAAAAAGGGGAAAAAAATCCCTTCTTCTAGTAAATTGCTTTAATATTCCTGTCACAGATAGGCAAATAATTTGTTAAGGGATGAAATAACAAATACATAGCAGAGCTTTAAATTCTACAAAGATTCGTGAGTCCACTTTTTTATACACTTGATTGATTTCTTAAAGAGTCTTAATTATATGTGCTCAAATCACTCTAACTTTGAATCTAATAATAATGATAGTTATTTTGGTGTGTCTTTTACCTCTGCTCCTCCCCTGACTTGATATTTATGTTTGACAATGACATGGTAGACTTCAGAATTATGTTGATAAAACCAGTGAAGTTCGGATCTGGATTTCTTTTCACTCTGAAATCCTCTACAACATTAATGAAACTAATCTTAGCCCTCAGGAGACAGACTGAAAAAGTAATATTTCAAATAATAACTTTGATTTCTTTGGGTTGAACAGATAAATGTCTATATAAATTGCATTCTTCAAGGGACAATTCAAAGGCTAATGCTATTCCATGTCTTCATTGGTTAGGTGGTCAATGGAATGGAGGCACCACAATTGGATTTACACAACATAAAATTGGTGCAAGTAGTCAGTACACTCACGGCAGGGCCCTCATTGTGAGGGACTCTGAGAAGCTGAAGGAAAGAGGTGACAGCAGCTTCACAAAAGAAAGCAAATACATTAATTATTACTTGATATATGACTATTTATAACCTAATTTTAATCTGACATGCATTTCTCCATTTAATTTCATTGGAAATTCAATTAACATATATACAAATCCCACCTGTCTCAGACATATATATAAACACAGAGCTGTGTAGGAGGTTGACCTATTTCATCTCTTAAAATTTACAGTTTTTAAAGATCTATAAATGTGAACATTTTTTTTAATTGCCTATCCTATGATGTGCATTAGTAGCTCTTAGACAAATGCACTGACTCCTGTGCCTGCAATGATAACATGAGAGATTTCTTTCTAATTCAAGTTTACAAACTAATTTTCAGCTAGGATAAATCATCACTTCTCTACTTTCTGTTTGTATGAACTGAGCTGCAGTGAATTTTGCCTTGCACCTTTTTCAAAGTCAGGGATTGCATTTTGGATTTTTTTAAGTTCAAAAACTTTAAGGTCACGTAACACTGTGTCTATAGCGATCCTATTATTTAAACCTGCTGCAACCTATTCTCTGCTATCTCCCTGCAGTTCCTGAAATCTGAAAGTGCCTAGTTTCTCAATTTGGGATGCAAGTCACAGGAACAGCTGTCCTCGGGAGACTTATACTATTCTGACTGTTGGCAATAGCTGCCCTGTTATTCTAATTAATTTTTCTAAAAGATAACCATGAGCAATACGCAGCTTGATTTGTAAAGAATAAATCTTACCAGGCTCACTTTATTTGCTTTGTATTGCACAGAATTTTTAAGTTTGCAAGTGAAGGGAAGTGGCAGATGCACTGTAGTTTGATTTTAGTAAAGCTTTCAAATCTCTTACAAAATCTCACCCTCAGATTAATTTGTGGAGGCTTGGATATGAATACTGATACATGGATTGAAAAGGGGCTGAAGAACTTTTCAGTGGAGATTTTTGATAAGCAGCAAATAATCGGGCACCAAGGAGGATTGGGATTCTTAGATGCTACCCAGAAGACCTCCTGGGTCTGCATATCTTCAGTAGGTCAGAGGTGGATATCAGCTACAAATAGCGAAATGCTCAGATGACATTTAACCAAGATAGGCTGTGAAATGTATGGAGATGTGTTGATTTGGCAGTCTGAGGACAGAAGAATATAAATTGATAGCACAATTGAGCAGCAAATAAATAAATCAGGCTAAATTGATTTCAAGATGCATGTTCACTTTACAGCTCAAAAAGGTAGAAGAATGTGTGTAAGAGTAGCCTGATGCTATTTACATGGAACATTGCCTAGAGGCCTGGATACTGCATTAGCAAACACATTTGTGAGTTGAAGAGGAGACAACAACAGGACACAACAACAATTATGAGAAGTTGCCTGTAATTGATTTATAATGAAACATTAAACTTTAAGTTAAATATTTAAAGTTTCACCATTTCACCCATAGAAGATGATTAATAAATGATATATATTTGAGCTGGAATCATAATCCTGAAATAAGAACTCTGAAAGTATGGAATTTTATAAAAAATTTCTTGTCTGAATTTCTAGTCAGAGAAGAAACACAGAACTGAGAATCATTATTTATGAGAGTTGGTATTTCCTTTTTTTTTTTTTTTCAACAAGCTCTTTTTAGTTTATATTTGTGAACATAGGACTATGTGGATAGAAACAAAAAATGCTAATAGGAACATGAATTAAAGTGAAGTACAAATTGAATTATATGGATTCAAAAATGTAATCTTTGTTAGTTACAGTTGTGAGCACAAATAAATTGCTTAGAAATGTAGCAGGTAAAATCTTATTTTTAATTTACATAAGCAAACACTTTAGAAGATTGCCTTCACCAGATGTGTGAAGTTTAGTCTTCCCTAAGATTCAATAAAATGCAAATACAAGCAGCTTTCATCACATTCTGTAAACACTAAAATTAAGATAGTAGGAAAAGAACAAAAATAGAATATTTATATTTTGGAACACCTTAATTTTCAACCTGAGTCTAGGATGAATGGTATCACAACATCATGTGCCCTGTTTAAAGGGCTTTTATATATAAAGAAGTATGGTAACTCACAAGTTTAACTGAAATACATTCTCTCTTGAGGATTCAATCACCAGTTGATTTAATGTTGCCTGTTTAATCATATTATAAACTACTTCAACAAGATGCTTGTGTAATTGCCTTCTTAGCAGAAAAGGATAAAAAGCATACCTTGCAATTTTGGTTGCATTAAACAGGATATTACAATTCTATGAGCACCAAAATGTTTGTCAGCATTTCCATTATCAACCCCTATTTTCAGGAACTGAAAAGATGTCCATAAAAATATTCTACTGGCTAAAAATTCCCATATAAATTTTCCTTCTGGAAACAAGCTCCTCTCCTCCTCCTCCTCCTCAGCTAATCTTTTACATTTATAATGCATTATTTTTGGTGGGCCAAATCCAGGTTTTCCTGTCCTTCTGCATATTTTATTTATTACACAGCAGATACAAAACATAACATTTTGTCTTTATAGACACCACTCTGTATGTGTGTTGCCTGATACTATTCTTGTTTTCTTATGCAGAATCTTAAAAATTCAAGGACATTTAGAAAAAAATAAAATAATTATGATTGGCCTTAAATTGAATGTTTTTCAATAAGCTTAGCTTCCTTAACAAATAAGGACAAAAAATTATTCCTACCTGAAAAAAGAAAGTTATAAGAGGAAAAAATTTAATATACTTCTTTCATTATTAGTTTGTTAGTTTTGAATTCTCTTTTGCCTGGTAGCACAGTATAATGAGTGCCTGCTCCTCCTTGCCTCAGGTATGTGAAACGGTCTAAATGATGATCACTGAAGCATTCAAACATTATTTGAACACAATGTTTTGTGTTGCTGTATTTATTTATTTTATTTGTATTTTATTGCAGTTATGTTATTTTTAGAGAAGTAGAAGAGGAGGTGCGGTAGCAGTGAAGTGAGGAGTGAAAGAATGACAGACAAGACAGAAATGACTCTTCAGAGACCCTGGAGAAAGCCTTCATTGAAGGAGACACCACACATGCTTTGAGTCATTTCCAGGCCTGGAAGGAAGAAATCCATGACTTTTTGTAAACAGTTTTTCAGCCCCTGGGGAAGATCTGGTTTTCATTGGTAAAATAAATGTGGAAACCTTTATCTCTTTTGTTTGGCCTTGGAAGCAAATCTTCTTGTCAGCGTTTCTTTTTGTCAAAACTCCATTGTTATTGCCTACTAGTGCTTTCTCTAACCTTATGGAAAGGCTTCAGAAGAACTATATAATTCCTGGAAAAGAACCCACTAGCTGCATATGTGAGGATCACAAGCCTAAGCAGATACCATTGCATTTGCCTTTCCATTCGATTTACATTCAGCAAATGCATATGAGAAAACTGTAGTACCTTTCCTCCTAAATACTTCTACAAAATATAGCTGATTGCAGCTTTCTCTTTCAAAAATGATTTGCTCGCTTCTTTATTTCCTTTAATTTCCTGTATATATATTTTCTAACCCCTATCTGGCTAGACAACATCTTGAGTCTGCAATGCCAAGTGATCATTGAAATCAATTGTATAAAAAGGTCTTGAAAAAGAAGGCAGCAACTCCCTCTTATTTCTGCTTGTTTAATTCCCAACAGTCCATAAAGGATATACACAACTCTCAAACTCTTTCTCATTCTGTGAAGATGCCTTCAATTCCTCTAAAACTGTCTTTGAATTAATGTGTAAATATTAATTTAGTGTAAAATTTCCTCAGTGGAAAGTTACTGTATTTTCCAATTTGCTCTAAGACCAAAGAGGGGTTGAAGAATATTTGCTATTCTTCCTCTCTGTAGCCTGTAAATTCAAAACAGGTTTGACTTTGATGCTAATTTATGATGGAGTGCATCTTCTAAGTTGATGTTTCACAACCATTTGAACAATAGAGTCCAGCACCAAAAGTACAAATCTACACAGTTCTGCAGTCCCCACTCCACTAGTTGCCTTTCACTTCCTTCTTTTCTTCCTTTTCCATTTTGACTGTTCTGTTGGTTTCGGACTTGGAAACTTTCTGCATTCCAAAACCAGTTTGGTCTGGTTTTGAATTTTTTCAATGTCACTGACTTCGTAATTGTTCATTTCAAAAATAAGTTTTCTTTTAATTTCAGCAAAGACATCTATCTCCTCTTTCCCTGTCTCCCAAGATGGAGCCTAAAAAAACATTATCCAGTCATCTGAGTGGTGCAAATAGCTGTTATTTTGCTTGCAATTGCCTCTCAATTCCTCTTTATGAGGAGAAGAAACTGTCCAGTTCATGAAACAATAAAATACAACCTGTAATCCTCATTCCTGCAGTCTGAATATCTGGAACTTTCACATTCATATCTAATGTAAGGTGAGGGATCTGTCTTTTGTTTGATTCAGGTGTTGGTATTTTTAAATTCTTTTTTATATTCCTGAATTTTCTGTTTTGTAATGATTTACAGTACAGAGGTTTCTTGTTCAGGACAGTCCTACAACCACTGCTCAAGCCTATGCTGGTTTTTTTTCCTTGAGATTTATGGAGGTTTAGGTGGAAAAGATGCAGGTAGCAAAGTGTCTCTTCAGCTTGATGACCTTTTTCCCTGGTTCATCCTAAATCCTTCTTACCATCTTGTGTCACTGTCTACAGTCAGTAAGAAAACTCCTTCCTACAGCAAGAGGGACACCCATTCATTGATTAAACAGTGGAAAACGTAAGAAATTGCCTTTTGTTCTTCAATGATATAAGGCCATAGTAGGCATTTTTTTTTTACGCCATGTTTTATGTTGATGACAAAGATAAAGACAGCTTAAACATTTTTCAGAATTTGCTTCTAGACGGCAATTACAAATATTAAAATAACTTTGTGAGCAAGAACTTTTTATCTACATATAGGTATTATGAATATATTTTATCATATTTTATCATATTCTCTAGTACTCCATGGTCCGTCAGAGGGGAGAATAATGCCTTTTCCAGCATTATTGGCATATTTATTTAGAAAATGTCACTATGTATGCTGATTAAAAAAATGTTTGGCTTGGATCTTCATCTTAAAGTATCATTTATAGAAATAACTCAATCCTTCATCCCAGTTCCTGCCTGCAGATGCTATAGTGCTGAAAGGTGTTTGAAACAACATTGATGACACTATTACTTTAATAAAGAAACAATAGTGTCATTATACATTCTTATATGCTATTTCACAGTGTTTTGGACACAATGCCTTTTTGATATTTTTAGTATGTTTACTTGGACACTCCATATTCTTGATACTGTGGCTTCCACTGTTGTAGCCCTGTTGTTTCATTTTCGCATGCTACTATAAGGACTGTGAGGTAAGGGGTTTAAAATGTTGTGCTCATTGAAGACGCAAGATGAGACAGGAATGTGGATCAGCTGGGGTCTTTATTCAGCTTTCCTGTGTCCAAAATCAGTGCCCTTCCTCAAAAGATGGAGCTGTTGAAACAATTTCTGCAGTAAGTTACATCATGAAACTAACCTCTCAGCCTGCAAGCCAATATAACATATGGCAGATTGAATTTAATGTGAATCTTGCAGCTGAAAAACCTACACAGAGATTTGAAAATTTACTGCTACATGCCTGACTTCCATTCATAAAAAGAAAGGTTAAAATTAAAGTTAACTCTAGCATATATTTCTCCAAAAGTATCCCTCAGTAATGCGTAACTGCAAGTTAAAGGCTTGTAAGTTCAAAGTCTACAGGCTGCCAAAGGAAAACAATTGACTATAAACCTGATGCCAGAAATAGCCAAAACCACCTGCTTTACATGGTGTGAGCTGTCCTTGCTTTAGACATAAAACCAGTTCCACACTGAAGAGCCATAAGCTCCAAAAATGGTTGTAGTCTGAGGAAGTCTGTGGAAAGTCAAAGTATACTTGTACTAACCTGGAAAAGCCCCTTCCGGTAATAGAAAAAATAATTGAAGAAAGCTAGATCAGCTGTCAGTAGCTCTAAGTAATGGTTGCAAGAAATCCATAGTTCAGGATGGCAAAATGTAAATTCTGTAGTGGGTGATTAAGCAGGCAGGGGCCACCTACAAACACTGTAAGGACCATGGCCTTCCATTCAGGCTGCGAAGAGTTCAGAATAACTGTTTCTACAAAGCAAGCCCTTTCTCGCTCACCTTTCCCAACACAAAGGATGCCCTGCATTTAACCCCACAGGTTTCAAGCGTCTCACCACAGGCATCTCAGCTGTCAGGTACCGCGTTAACAAAGACATAAATTAAATACCCAGGCCTTGGGTGTGTAGGGCACGGGTGAAGTATTTGTTCCATCAGAGAGTCAAACATGACTACACAAGGCACCAATTTCCTCAGTTTTTGGGTTTTCTTTTTCTTCCCTGGTAGAAGTCTCTTTCAGTCCTCAGTTGAAAATAAACAGCAAATGAAATAAATGATCTAATGAAATTTATGAATTTCTTTTTCAGAAGTCAGCATATTGAAACTGGTGGAAAAGCGGTGTCAGTTACTGCATTTTAGGATGAGCAGAATTCAGGTCAATTCATTAGCCAAGGGAAGTACTTCTGCTTTCTGTCTGTTCTCTTAAAAGTGTAAGTTTGCCTTTACTTCATTTTTGAAACAACAAAATGCCTAGGTTTACTCATCTATGTCTTCTGGGTGACAGGATGCACAGAGACAGTGGGAAAAATGAATGTGTTCTGGAGACTGTGGGAGGTTAGTAGTCAAAGTTAGTGTTTGTATTAATGGGAATCAGAGATGTCCATTTCTGTGTGTTGAGATAATGAGTCTAATGGGAGAGACAAAATAATAAGTCCCCTGGGCTCTCCATGTGTTTTCTCACAAAGCACCCACCACAAAAGATTTTTCTTCCATTCTCCAAGTAATTTTTTTTTAACTTAATGTTTTAAAATATTTCTGTTTTAAAATGATAGGTCTCCTCCTGTTTACATGCTATTTAGGCACTTTTTAATAATTATATTTAGTAATTCCCAAATACTGAATTTGCTCCTAGGGTAACATATCTTTCCTACCCTCCCCATCCTAACCTCTCAAAAAAAAATTAGGCTTATAAAGAATTTTTTCCCCCATTAAAAAAAAAATCAAGCATTTTTGAACAATTTGTGTTAGTAACCAACTCTTGTTCTTTTGAATTCTGTAAAAGTTATTGCAGTTGTGACTACTTCAATATCTAGTCATACTTCTTGACGATAAAAAAATATGTAATTTACATAAATGTGTATTTTTCTCCTTCATTAAATTGATTATTTTTCCAGATATGTGAAAATTTAGTGTACTATCAATGTTTTCTTTTTTCAGAATTCTTCCTAAACTTAATTGCAAAAGGAAATAAATAGTCCATTCTTTTTTTTTTTAGGGTGGAAAATTAAAATGTGTAAGCTCTTTAGAGCAGGAATCAGACCTTTTATTTGTAACACCTTCTTATTAGGACCTTTGGACATTATAGCAAGATATATACAAAGGGATAATGCAAGGGAGGACAGCATTTTGCTGGAAGCAACTACATATAATTGCTGTGGAAGGAGAGCTTATCAGAAACATGAAGGTATGTATGTGTTTTGTACTTTAAAATACGGTTTTTCTAGTGAATTTTGCAATGCATTTTCATTAAAAACTAGCAAGTGCTGTAAATAAGTATATAAATTTTGCAAAGAAAGAGGAAATTAATTGATTTGTTCCTTTTCTTATGTTTCCCCTTTTTCTTTGCCTGTTGTCTGCTTCAAAAATATGGTCACAACTTTGTAAATACAAACCAAAAGTAAAATATTGCCTCTAGAGCTCTCATCAAAGACTAGCTCACACCAAATATTCTAATGAGAGGTAAATGAACAATGAATCGAAACATGAAAACAAATATGTGATGAACTAAGGACAGCATAAATCAATAATTGCTCTCAAGCTCTGTGGAAATTATACTGTCCTAGATTCTAGGAGGAGAGGAGACAATTTGCTGCAGTATTTTGTGAACAGAGCTATCCTGTGGGATCAGGCTGCAGAGGACATTTAAGTAGGAGGAAGAGAGCAGTAGGAAGAGCAGTATGATTCATGTTCAGCATCTCAAGTGGAGGATAGAGCACAAGGATTGAATAATGAAACAAAGACGAGATATTCAGCATGCCAGGAAGGCTTCTGTTAGAGAGCTGTTAGAATTATTTAAAAAGGTTAGTCTATGAATAAACATGCTTCATCAAGGTCTCTTACACATGCAAAGGGAGATGCTAATGAATAATAAAAGAGTAATGGGGACTGGTGAAGAAATTAATGTTAATCTTATCCAAAGCAGATACAAATTAATATTGGAGAAACATTTTTGTAATCACTTCTCAAGGCAAAAATTCAATTAATGTGACTGAATCAATATTTCAAATCTCAGTCCCTTGAAAGTATACTTGTCTCTCTTCATATCAGCATGCTCTCCCGTGTGATCAGCCTGTGCTATTCAAGTTAATATTTGGGGAGACTTGTTAATGGTCTATTTTTGTGAAATTTGGTCCAGTTCTATTAACTACAATGCTGTGTTTTAAACTCTCCTCTGTTTGGGGTATTTTCTGTTAGGAGAGCTCAGTTTACATAGGGTAATTACTGTATAGAAAATAGATACTTGAGCGAAAGATAGTTTTGCTTTAAGCTTCAGGGTCAATTATTTTTCTTTTTCTTCCCAAGGGTTATCTAGCACCCTCTCTTCACACAGGATGACATGTCAGTGTATATGACACCACACTTCAGACTATGTACTGAAACAAGATCTTCTACAACAGCTAAAAAGATACAGGACAGAAAAGAGGAAAACAAATCCCAGAATAAAAGAAAAGTCTTCAACAAAAAATAAAAATTGACTCTTCAGAACAAACAACTCTATTTGTCTCAACATTATTGTAGCATAGGTCATTTTGTATGTCTCTGATAGGCAGCTTCCCTCCTTGTGTAAAACAAAGCTTGGACAGCAAAGATATCTTTGCAAAGATCACAGGAGTTATGACTTTACTTGTGTACTTCAAAAATAATACAAAATATCACAAAGTGTTGCCAGTTTCCATTATTTTGTCTTTTCTCTCCTCATTGGCGAAGCCCTTAGATAAGTTTTTGTTTTTTTTTCACAAAGTGATCTTTCTTGTATACTATGTAGTATAAATGCCTGTCATATTTTGTTTAAGGTGTCAGGGAATTGGAAAAAGTCTATGAAACTAAATAGACTACCAAATAATAGCTTTGCAGCTCTGGTAGATTGTGCTGTTTATGTTGTAATGCCTTGACACCTTGACAGGTTTATACAATCAGAGGTTCTAAAGCCTGTGATAGATTGGAATTGTTTGAAGCATGGTATAGCTAAAAAAACAGGCTTCCATCCTGTTGCTTTCAACACCATATGGCAACCCACTCAGAATCATCCTATTAAAGTAACTTCATGGACAATCTGACTTCTGTACTTTTAATAGCTCAAATATCATTCTCATAATGAAAGAAACATGAAATGGTTTCCATGCTGGATGAGCTCCCTAGAGATTCTGGGATTTGTCTCATTATATAAAGCTTTTATATCACCATTGCAATGCCTCTTCTCATCTTTCCTTCTCATCTGAGTGGAGAAATTTCCGTCAACAGCATTAGTCTGACAAAACCAGCACAACACTTGAAAGGGGGATATGCAGTAGATAAGATTACTTTTTTTCTATTTATGTGAAAAATTATACACACTGTCCCTGCTTTAAAATGGATTAGTATACGATGTGGACAGCATTCTACTCTCTCATTATAAGAGACAGATTACAATTTTATTTCTCTAAATAAATCAGGGTTAGGCAAGGAGATCAGTAATTTCAATGCAGCTGCTTTCACAATGAGAAAGAAATCATCACTTGTGTATTCTTATCAGTAGCTGTAGGTAACTTCAGCTTTCAGTACTGATCAGAATAACTCCCTGCATTCTGCAACCTACCACATGCCTCAATAATTTTGTATGCAGGAAGGAATATTAAAATAATGAATCAAAATATTATTAAAAGAATACTACTGAGGGAAAAAAAAATTTAAAAATCACAACAAACCAACAAAACCCCTAACAAATCTGGGTACAAATCTTCGACAAATGTCCTGCATTTCTGTCCTTCTTCCTCCCTTCATGCCACAGTTATTAAACGGCTTATAGGCCAGGGATGATGGAGATTTTATTTCAGCATATCATGGACTAGGACCTCATGTTAGAAACAACTCCTGGCCAGCTGTGGATGAGCCAAGGGGGATCCCCAGGCTAAAAAATAATCCATGAACTGTGATCTTCTATGTAAAAAGTCCATATAGACAGCAACCACCTCTGTCTCCTGTTCTTTCTAGATTTCTATATCTCTGTGAAACTAAATGAAGGCAAGCATGAGATGATGGCTGTGACATTCTGTAACAGTAGGGTTGTGTACTTTCACCACACAGAAGCCAAAGATAAACTGACAAACTAATTTTCTACAGACCAGAACTTTAAGTAAGTGACTAATGTTAGTTGCTAAATTACATAACTCAGAAAGGCTTTTGTTATCTGTGGGACATAGCCCTTAAACCCCTGACTTACAGATTCAAGCTTATAGACTGGGTCATTTTCCTTGCCTTGGTGTGAATGGAATGCAATGTGATTTCTTCCTGTTTTTGGAAATGATGTTGGTGGCTTGAATTTTCCTGACATCAAAAACCTCTCAAAATGATGCAACCAGATTTCTGATGATGCTTCCTACTCAGGGATAATGTCATTCTCTGTCAAGGCAGATGAATAAAAAGAAGAGCTATACAGGTAAAAGAGGATTAGAAAGAAGAAAAAAAATTTTTTTTCATCTAAAACAGATGTAACCATTGGCCTTTAACAATTGCTTCCAAATTTAAAAAGAGTTCAGGCTCCAATATATTGAATATAATATAGCCAAAATTTAGTGTGGTATTAAGGTATGCTACTCAGAAACCCATTCTGAATTTCAATTTGTCTTTTTTTTTTTCTTTTTCTGAGAATTCCACTATGTCTTTCACACCACAGCACTGTTCTTCAGTCATTATTATGTATCATGCCATTGCATACTAAATTCCCACTTGGTTGCTAAGAACAGTTTGCCCTAAGATATTTCCACAGCAATTATTATCAAGTCACAGGAACCACGAGAACTAGATGAGTTTTCATAGAAACACAGCAATTAATTCTACTTGGAACAATGACAAAATCATTTGGAAATGTCTGAAAAAGGATAATATAGAAATGGGTTATTTGCAATAATATCACATTCTAGAGGTCTCTGCTATAGTCTGTATCCAGTTTGCTCTGGTAATTACACAGAAACAAAACTATTGGATATTACTCAGTGAGTCTGGGTCCTGACTTCAGTTAACCAGATTAAGCAAAATGATGCCCTGGAGATGTAAGCTTTTGCTCAGTACTGCAAATTTTTCAATCAAGGAAAAAAAAATCAACAAAAAAAAGAAAACACAAAACATGCCCATGAAACAAAGATGAAACATCAAAGCCAACAAAAACCCCAAAATTAGAGAAATAAAACAAACAAACAAAAACACATACAAAAGAAGAAAACAAAGATGTGTCTTCACAGAAAAATATTCTTCTTTCTCTTAAAATAAGAGTTAGAGTTATGCTGAGCCTATTGCTATCATAAAAAGGGTAATTACATTGGCTTACATTAAATGTTAAGGGAGATCTGCCTACAATAAGGAAATGCGGATCAATCTAAGCCAAGGTTTTTCCAATTTTTTGAGAGTTTGTCTTGATTTTCCTCTATCCATCTGCCTCTCTGGGCAGGCATCACAATGTTGATAATCCTGAAAAAGAGAGTGAGAGACGACTGTCTTGGCATGTTTTCAGGAACTACACCCAATTTTTGTCCTGCTCTCCTGGATGAACTGGAATTTGGCCAGCTGTTCAGAATAATTGTAAGGTTCTTTTGACCCTTTTGCAATCACCCAAATAGACTGCAGTTTGTGGACCAAAAAACACCCAAGTCACTCTCTTCTTTCTATCTTCAATGGAAGTACCTTCAGTAGATTGCAAGGGGTCATATTTTTTCACTGAGAGGGTGTGCTGGACACTCATCTGGTTTTGAGCCAATGCAGAATCCCTTTGTCATCTGCAGACAGAAATAGACATTTCCATCATATGATTCTGCACAATCGATGTGTCTAAAGTTGAAGAGCTTAGTTACTCTCATAAGGGTGTATTAAGTGTAGAGGTAACCTAGACAGCTAGCCCATTACACACCTTTTTGCAAGCATGAAATTGTTCTAGAAACTAGTGACATATGATAGGTTTTCCTGTAATTTATGAGAAATGTGGGTTCCTTCTTAAGTTCTGTGATCATTAAATGCAGGTTGCTGGAAGGAACTATTTCTTTTTATTAACTATTTAGCTAGCTTAAGCATCCTTGTGAGACTAGTTAACCTTTCACAGCTCTGTGCTTAAACTGTTAATATGTTTGCACCTTGAGTCAGATGCCCATATTAGTCACCTGGTTTGTAAATTGCAGGAAGACCAAATAAACTTTAAGGAGAATATTACAGAATAACAATGGCAAATATTTTTAATGTTATTTATCAAAGTTACATAAAGATTAAAATTGGGGTTTATAAATAGAGTGAATTAGATGGCTAACTCCATTAGATTTAGTGGAAATTAGATATTAAGGGACAATGGACAAATTCTACTTGGTAGATTGTAATGCTAAATACATAACTGTAATGCTAGAAAAAAACCCAAAAAACCAGAAAACTCCATTAAGAGAAATATATACCAAAATCGTAATTCTGTGGCAAAGGGAAATAAATTATTCAAATCAAAACATAAAATCCATAATTTGGTTCAGATCCACAGATCTTAGTCCATTATCTCATTTCTTACTATAGGAATAGCAAAGGTAAGCTTCTTAAATATATTCCCCCAGCTTTCATCAATTACTACTAAATGATTTCTTTTGCCAGAGAAAGTATCTTAATATTTGATAGCTCTTGATGTTGGGTTTTCTTCCCTCCCTCCCTCCCTCTCTCTCTCCTCTCCCCAATCATGGATTTGTCTGCTATCTTATCGAATTCCTGTGAATGTCTAGCATACACAATGTCTGGTGCAATACAGTTCCAAAGTTTAATTAGCCATACTATGAAAAACTTCTTTGCTCTAGCCTCCTGTGCTAGTTTTGTTCAAGATTTGTCACATCTTATATTAGAGGAGACAATGAAAAATCATTCCGAGTTCATCTTCATGATGTGCATAATTTTGCAGACTTTTGCTGTATTTTCCAGGCTGGAGCATCCCACATTTTGATCATCCTTGTTTTTTTTTTTCCATTTGTTATTTTTTTTATATACGTTTTTTTTTTTTTTTTAAGATGGGGGAGTCACACAGCACACAGTGTTTGAGATAATAGCATGCAATGTATTTATACGATGGCATGACAGTGCTCTCTGTTTTGTTCTGATTTTTTTCCCATTAAGTCATACCATTTGAGTTGCTTTTTGACTGCTACTAATGATCAAGTTGATATTTTCACAGAAACATATGTAATTACTCAAGATGCATTTCCTGAGTAGCAGATACTATCTCAGAGCCCATCACTGTGTGTGTAAGGTTAGAATTGTTTTCTCCTGTGTGCATCACTTTGCAGTTATCTACACATAACTCACTGTATCATATAACACTGATTAGAAATGTGAAGCGAATGTTCAATTACTTGGAAAAAGAAAAATATATACCTTATTTGTATTATAAAGGGTTATATAGATATTGAAAATTGTGTGTGTCAATGAGGATTTAGCCAATCTGACTAGTGGCTTACATGAAACTCCCTACATTTGTAAATATGTGCTTACTAAACTAGACGGTAATTAGGAGTAATTACAAATTAAGACACAATAATACCCTACATATTAGCGCGGGGTTGTGTGTCTTTACAGATCTTTGTATGTGTGAAACTCCCATCAGTGTTAAAGCATTAGGCTATTGATTGGCTGCTTAAGTTAACTCTGCCACCCTTTAAACACAATCAAAAAGGGATTGTGATGAGTTTGCTTTGTGTGAAAGGCACAAGCTTACATAAGTCATGCAAAAATTGGTAGGAAATCTATCATTACAGAAGTAGATCAAGCAAAATCTGTGTTTTGGGCTTTATAAGAGATGGAGTTCACCTTACAATACACCTATAAATTGAATTTTTACAATGCTGTTCATACAAAGTAACTCGAAACACCTTCTATTAAAAATGCCTCAATCAAAAACTTAGGAATGTTCTGAACTTGAAATTGAGATGTGAGTCTTAAAATTAAACTGAGAAGTTCTTTTTTTTCCCCCAAAGATCTGTGCTGACTTTACAGTTCTAATATCTGATAGAAGTGAATCCTACAATCAAGGAGTGTAAAAAGCAAAAGACAAAACCAGCATTGAAAGGATTTAGGCTAAACTAAGGGTCAGTCGGCAACCTCTGAACAGAAAACCTCAGCACAATGCAGAGGAGAATACTGATTCTTATAATTGAAAATGGATGAAAAACCAAGGTCATGAATTGCTTTAAAAAGTAATAGGGTAGTTTGATGAAACAGAAAGGGCAAAAAGCAGATGGGAAGGGATCAAGGAAAAAGTTATCTAGAATGAAGTCAAACCAGAGGAAGTCAACAGCATCTTTAAGGAGTTTTGACTTGAATGGAACAGGATAGGAAAACATCTTTTATTCTTTCCATCCCTTCTCCCATCTCCCTGTTCAGGATGGAACAGCTAGGAGGAAAGGAATATACTTATTTCTCCCAACTGGACCCACAAAAAGGCAAATTTTCCTAGTTAAACGAGTGACAGCAAAGTATGAATATTAGCTAATAAAAGTGGGGACTTAAAGGAAAGAAAAGACCTAGGGACAGATGAGATAGATAGATGATAGATAGATAGATAGATAGATAGATAGATAGATAGATAGATAGATAGATAGATAGATAGATAGACAGATAGATATTAAGAAAGCAGAACTGTCTGCTCCTAAAGAAAGCTTGTATATGGGCCAATAAAACAATTTGATTTTTACAGCTATAACTCTCGTAAAAATATTACAGTCTTTCTGTCCAGCAAGATACTGGCAAGGCAGCAGCACCCATGAAAACTGACAGATTTTGACTATGTAGATCACTCAAATAGTCTATTAAGAAAATAGTGCAGATAAGAATACAAGTGTGTTCTTCATCTCTTGTGTGTTTTCATGTCCCGTGTAAATTTCATAAGCAAGAGGTGATAGTGAGTCTAGAAATACTTGTGTTATTTTTCATAACTTAGCTTGAGCCAGACAGTTTATTTTTAAGACAAGAATTGACTTTGTGTCAACAGACATCTAGATTTATGTTCTGGATCGGAATTTTTCAGGATGTGGCTTTGCACCTCACTCTGTGTACTTTGCTTTGGACATGAAATAAACTTGCTAATGTGTTTTCGACTGAAGCATAAGGAGCATATGCTAGAGGCAATAATCTGAGCACTCATTCTGGCGGACAGGGTTTGAAGTTAAGGAAATCAAGGAGAAAGAAAAAGAGATAATTTTAAAGCCAAATGTTTCAAAAGTCATGAAAGTGTCTGTACTATCCTTTCAAGCTGTTGCTGCTTAGCATCACTGAAAATCAAATAGATTTTTTATATTATTGTCTAAACACAGGTTTAGTTAATGATTTTGGTTTTTTTGCACATTCCATGTCCATAGTGTGATTAAGCAGCTGAAGGCTCAGATATAATATACAAATATATACAAATAGTTTTCTATGAGAAATCCATCTGGAGAACAATATAAGCCATATGTAAATGGGCAGGATGGGCAGAATGTGTTTTGTTTAGTTCAGGTCTCTTAACTGTAGTGGATTAAACATGTCAATTATGAGTCTGCTTCATGAAAGAATTGGGAAGGCAAATGTTCTTTAATGACAGGTCAGTCTTCGAAGCTTTATATATGACCCTAACTTTAACTTTCTTGATTTGTACATTTGCCCCTATGAAAATGACAGGTCAGATTTCTACAGAGCTTTCTAATGATCAATGTTGAGTCACTGAGTTGCTTCTGGGAGTGGAAGCAAGCTTGCTTCATCAACACAGTAGCTTTTTGCACTTTTGCACTGTCATTTGTGCTCATCCTCCTTCATGTGGAATCACCTTGGGTATTTAATACATCTCTGAGAGCAAATTACAAATGTACAAATTTTGTCCAACCAAAATTCTTTTTTCTCGGAACAGAACAGCTTTATTTGCTCTAGACGTTGATAACATTCCCTGTATCATGCTAACACCTTAAAATGTGCCCAGATGTTCCCTGTAAGGGTGTTAGCTGGCATGTGCAAAAGTTTGACAGGGAGTTGGATTGCAATTAAACAGTATGGAAAATCATGTCCCACGTTCAGCCTTGAATCAGTGGACTACACAAGCTGGACTTGCTGTAATAGCCATAGCAGCAGTGTGCACGTGCCTGTAGTACACAGTAGCAGTTTTAATGATCTCTGACTTGGCCACGTATGGGCCTTCTGTACAGCACCGAAGGAATCTACAAATTATCAACCTAAATACCTCTCCCTTAAGCTAAGCACTACCTAGAGAAATTAATATCATCATGATGTGGTCTAGCTCCTTACTATGGTAAATATATAAGTATTTATATTATTCAGGAATTATTTATTTATTTATAGTAAATATAGTTATATCTACTTTATATAGTTTTATATATATATTTAAGGGATTTTAGGAAAACAATGAGAAAAAATGGATGAGTCACATTAGTTATACTATCTGAGGCGGTACATAACAGAAAGATGCCCTACAAGCTGAGAACTACAGTCACCTGTAATAATGTATGAAAGAGCACATATGTTTGTGCACAGCCACTACACACTTTAGAAGAGCAAATTAAATAGTGTGTGCTATTGTGCAGCTGTGAAGCGGGATCTGAGAGGCAGGAGATGGTAAGTGATGGTCTGTTTAGAAAAGATATACCATACTGAAAACAGAATTGACATATTACTTCTCCACCCCATATACGTTCTGAATACATGTAACAACTGTAAGTTCCACTTATACCACCAATTTATCACACAAAATCCGTACCAATCCTTTTAATTGTAGTTCTCTGGATAATGTAGACACATTCTTTGTATTCTCTTTAAATGGGGCATTGTTTCATAGGATCTTGTGACGTTGTTCAGGAAAAAAATGCATTAAATATTTAAACCAACTAAGTAGATTCCCTTGATCTATCAGTTCAGTTATATTGAGCTTATCTAAGATAGTAAAAGGCCTAGATCAAAGAATCTAAAATTATTTTAAAGTCACACAATGACACTTCATAATTAAAATAAAATTGAAATTGTGGCACACAGAATGAAAATGATACAATACGGTGCTTTAAAATATCACCCACCAGATACTTAACTCCATTTAAAGAAGGAAAAAGGCATTTTGTATTAAATAAAAGAATGCAAGCAAGTAGCTTTCACTGTAGTTGTGTCCTGGTATGTAAACAAATTATACAGTACTGATAACTGTCACAACATATTACAGCATATTTTGAAACTAGTAGTGTTCTATCCTAAGGTCAATATGGGCAAAAGGAAGGTCGGAGAGATAGATTTTTCCATTGAAACTGGTAAATGGCTAGATGCTGGGGTCTGGGGTTTAGGGAGGCTGTTTTGATTTCTATAAATGGTGGAAGTAACTTCAGGTTCAATGACTTAGGTCAATGCCCCCTCCATTAATTTATTTTTTTTTAAATTTTTTTCACATCTCAAGGCTTGAGAGCCAGTCAGATTTCAGTGCAGCTATTGTCTGGCACACTGAAGGTACATTTTGATTGCATTTTCTGTTGTCCAAAAGTGATCTGTCATTACAAATGAAACACATTCTTACCTCTCCACCAGAATCATAGAACCACAAAGTCATCAATGTTGCTAAAGACCTTTAATAGCATCAAGTACAACTGAGGTACTTGCACATTAAGCACAACTGAGTAAATGCAGAACTGTCAAGTCCACCACTAACCCATGTCCCAAAGCACCACATCTGCTTGTCCTTTAAATACTTTCAGGGATGGTGACTCAACCGCCTTCATATTCAGCCGGCTGTCAACCAACATTCCCAAGTCCTTTTCCATCACTCTTCCTCAAGCCTGTAGCGTATTTGTGACCCAAGTGCAGGATCTGGCACGTTGCCTTGTAGAACATCATACAACTTGCCTTGGTCTACTGATCCTTTGCCAGATCCTTCTGCAAATCCTTCCTACCCTTCAGCAGATCAACACTCCTGCACAACCTGGTGGTGTTGGTAAACTTGCTGAGGGTGCACCTCATCCAGATCATCAATAAAGATGTTAAACAGGACTGACCCCAGCACTGAGGTCTGGGGACAACACTCATGAGTGGCCACCAACTGGATGAGGCACCATTCACCACTATTCCTTGGGCCTGGATATCCAGACAGTTTTTAATCCAGCAAAGAATGCACCTGTCCAAGATATGAGCTGCTGTCTTCTCCAGGAGAATGCTGTAGGAAATGATGTCACTTTTTTAAGGTCTAGGGAGACAGCATCCAGAGCCTTTCCCTCATCCACTGAGTGGGCTATCTTGTCATAGAAGGGGATCAGGTTGATCAAGCAGGACCCACCTTTAAAAACTTTTCTGCATATTTTTAGGGTGGAATATATGTGGAGATGAAATCTTCTCAAGGGGAGGTTAGTAAATTTTCTACTGGAGAATTGATGTTTCTCCTTCTGTAAAGAATTGTTCTTTACTTCTTTATAGTTTACTTCTTCACTTCTTGTTTACTTCTTTACTTTATTGTACTGTAAAGAAGAGTTCTTCAAGAAGCACTACTATGGAACAACAAACCAGCTCGTGAAAGATGCTGCTTATCCAGAATGCTGTAAGTGACCTACCTCCAGGGTGACAGGGTACATGAGTTATTAGCTCAATGTCTTGGGCAGTGAGTAATGGAAGTTTATGTGACAGCGTGACAAATAGGCAGTGGGGGGAAAAATGATGCATGCTTGAAAGAACTTTTCTCAGCTTTTTAACATAAAAGACCTCCAATCTTTTTTCATTTCTCTTGTAAATTTTAGAAGAGTGCTTACTTTTGACTGACTTTTCTTCAATTGTGTGTGCAACATAATTATGACATCCAGAGACCAGTGGAGATAAATGTCTAGTGAAAAGAGACGAAAATCTGCTGAAAACATTATTTTATCCATGGTAATAAAAATGAAAGAAAACTGGAGAGTTGAAGAAGAACTTATGTTGCTGAGAGATTGATCAATAAAATAGAAGGGACAGAAAAGGACAACAAGGTGTGGAATAAAATCTGCAGAGGCATAAGTAAACTATGACTATTCAGCATGCAGGGGAGATGAGCTAGAGATATGAAAAGCAGAGAGAGGACTGGTAGACCACAATTGCTCTTTGTCCCTTCCAACGCAAAGGACAGAAGTTATAAAGTGCAGCTATGAGAATTAAGTTTCAAACAACAACAACCAACAAAGGAAAAAAAATCCCAAGAACTATTTCTGCAATCAATGAGGATAAAAAATATTGTGGATGCAAGAAATTTACCTGCGTTCAAAGGGAAACTGGACAAACACTTGGAAGAGAGATCCTTAGGAGGTTACTGGAAAGACATCAATAGCCTAAGGTAGAAGAACATAGCAAGGAAATACACATATTCTCGGCCTTACCTAGGCATGCGTCTGGGATCCACCTGAAGACAAGGGACTGGGCTAGACAAACCCTTGGGCAAAGCTGCTGTAACCATTCCTCTGAATGTCATTCAGCCCAATCACCTCAAAACATTACTCTGAAAATGAATCTTTTCAATCACATCCAACACAAATGATTTTCTGCCTTTAACCTCCCTGTTCCCTCAGTTTCAGAGTGGCAGAACATAACTGCAGCAGAGCAGGATTAGATACAAAAGCCACCCATCCACCTGTGATATGCATCTTTGAGCCCTCTTCTGACCTTTTCTTATTTAATTACTTTTCTGTGTTCATCTGATTTCCCATTAGGGGTCTTTCTCTTTTTCTCTTTTTTTTTCTTCTTTTCATTTAGGGGCTGGGGGAAAGGTTATGGTCTCCTTTCTTGTGAAGATATCAATTTGTGAGGAAAATTTTAAGTAGTTTTAGGCTTCTTTCTTTAATATATTCATTACCTTTATTGATTTCTCTTTGTTTATATTTTATTAA
The DNA here is from genome assembly GCA_013400175.1 of Phainopepla nitens. Lineage (NCBI taxonomy): Eukaryota > Metazoa > Chordata > Aves > Passeriformes > Bombycillidae > Phainopepla > Phainopepla nitens. The sequence continues at coordinate 2,447,414 of VXBQ01006195.1, read as the reverse complement.
ATCTTCTTATGGCTAGACTCCTTGCCCATTAATTCTGCATTACCCCAAGGAAATGTTTTTGGGGAGTAAGTGAAAAGACTCTATAAAATCTCCTTGGACCCATTTAGCAAATATTACTGGGGATTTTTTAGATCTGAATCTAAATTCAGCAATCTAACACCTTATCTGAAGACTTGTCCATCCAAACTTTTATTCACTTAGTGCCTCTGTGTGTTGGTGATTAGAATGTGTCTGAATATTTCTGTACCTATGATTGCTTTTTTCTCAGATAGTCATGAGATCATTCTGCTCTGATATCACTTAGGAATTGTATAGGCTCTGTATCCCTGTGCCGAGTCTGATTTAGCATTTTACAACAAGGCTTACTTTAAGGAAATTTCATTTTGTCTTGGATTTCACTGCTTCTGGTTGTCTTGAAATCAGGCAGAGTCTGCTATATGTGACCATAAAAGTTTGTAGTCAGACAATTCCAGCTGGAATAGTGAGGTACAAGATTGTTGCATGGCCCTCAATAAATTTGCTGTCCTTGTCTACTCTGTTACATGGAGGATTTGTTCAGCTTCAAAGTGTGAGTCACAATGGAATAAAATACTTTCCCACGAATAAACATCTCTACTTGGAAGATTCTTTTTAGAGACATTATCTTCCAAATCTTTTAAAATATTTATGCAAATGTCTGGGCTCATATTTAGAGAAGAAAAGGAGTTTAGATCTAAAAGCAGAACATCTTGTATTCAGGTCATTCAAGAATATTGGTAATTATTTTTATGCATATTCTAATTAAATATGTATGTATCACTTTAATTTCAAATAGCACTTCATAGAGATTTAAAACCCAGACCTTCCCACCCTAGAGTTTACATCAGACAATATATCAGGAGCAGAGATGAAAGAATGTGCAATGCAAGATGGGGTAAGTCCTACTACAAAGATAATGAGAATCTCATGCTGTTGTAAATGAAACATGGCAAAGCCAGTGGTTTAATTCAAGAATGTGGAAGCCATAGGTTGAAAAGCAGATAATGATGGAAATCTTAAGAGGAGGAGTTTGAAAGAAAAAGGGCGACCATTGAGCCCTTCATCAAAGTATATCTCGTATTAAGGCAATGCCTTTGAAGTTGCTCAAGGCATTAAATCAGGGCTAAGCTTGGCCTACAAGGCTCGAATAGAGCTGTGACACAAAGCCAAATTTCTGTGCATAAGTAGGTACAGCCAGCAGGACACGCAATGTAAATGCCAATATTGTCTTCTGAGAGTCTGGAAGTGCTGGCTAAGTCATTGGCCAAAGGCTGCAGCACTTGAGCATGCCAGCAAGTTTCCAGACAGAGGAACAGACAGACAACTGGACTGCAGGTGGTGGGCGGGAGCAGTGTGCACTGTGCAAATTGCTATTACTTTCTGAGTCTGATAGACCTCTCCTAATGAGAACTGTGCTTGCACAAGTGAAAAAGCTGAACTGCTCCTGAATGTCACTTAGACAAAATGCAGAGGTATCTGATCTACTTTTTAAAACACACACAGAGTGTACTAAATTTGCCCAGTCTTGCTGCCCTTCACTGTAGGGCTGCACGCCCCATGCCTTGCTGAATATTTTGTGTTCTTTTGGGAATCTCATACTTTTTGATTGAAAAAGATCTTTGTGACAAGATTGAAATTCTTTTTATGTCCAGAGTTTATAAAGGGACTCAGTAAGTGTCTCTGTGGTTTCTAGACTTCCTTTTGCTCACATAATTGACCCTAAAAAAGAGAAAAAACATAAAGCAGAAATTGTTGAAAAATACTACCTTTACAGAAGATTTTAGGAAGCATTTTATTTCTCATCTTTATTTTGGGAGAGACATAGGTGGTAGACACAAAAATGGTCAGTCAATTATTGAAAAGAAAACAGCTTTATTTGAGAAAAGTAAAACTTTGGGTTTTTTTTTTTTTTTCATTATGGAATGCACTGATATATAATTTGTTTCTTTGAAATGTGCAGCTAGCATCATAATTCTAATAAAGTGCTTTTTTTTAATATTTCATTGCTTTGTATTTATTGACCTGATATAATACAACACAGTATTTATTGTGCTGAGGTTTTTTTGATACACTGCATGAGCAGCTTCACAATGCAGTTATATGAGTGATTTCTTGGAAATAGTGGATGTATTTATCAGATGTTTACGACCTCAGCTTGCTTTATTTTTAACAGGCATATAACTGCTTGGAGACAGTGCACATAGACAAACACACACACAAATATAGAAAATATTTCAAACATGCATTTCCCACTCTCTCTCTGCCTACATTCGCCTCTAGCTTGAAGGCACTTGGAAGGATATCACTAGAGCTAACAAAAAGTGTTCAAAAAATCTGAAAATACTTGAATCTTTGCTCTGTTGAATTTCAGCTCAATTTCATGTGTTTATGAAAGACAGGTCCTGCCTGAATTACTTGATTTTCTTCTAAGACAGGGTGACACACTTAGTGTATAAAGGGTGTTGTCTCCCTAGACTTTAGCAAAACCTTCGACACCATTTTCCACAGCATTCATGGCCTGGATGATTTCACTGTTCACTGCATAAAAAACTGCCTGAGTGGTCAGGCCCAGAGAATGGTGGTGAATGAAGTTACATCCACTTGGCAGCCAGGCACTAGCGGGGTTCCCCAGGGTTCAATATTGGGACCAGTTGTGTTTTATATCTTTATCAATGACAGGAGGAGGGGATTAAGTACATCCTTGAGCAGCTTGCAGAGGACACCAAGTTGGGCAGGTGTGTTGACCTGGAGGGTAGGAAAGAGCTACAGAGCAATCTGGAAAGGCTGGATCAACAGGATGAGGCCAACTGGATGAGGTCCAACACGGTCTTGCATTTAGATCATAACAACTCCATGCAGTGCTTCAGACTTGAGGAAGAATGGCTGGAAAAGCTGCCTGGCAGAAAAGAACCTGTGAGTGCTGGTTAATAGCCAGCTGAACATGAGCCAGCAGCTTGCCCAGGTGGCCAAGAAGGTCAATGGTATCCTGGATTGTATCAGAAATAATGTGTCCAGCAGGACTAAGGAAGTGATACCCACCCTAGATTTGGCACAGGTGTTGTGAGTCCTGATTTAGGATCCTACTGAGTGCATCAATTTTTATTGAATGAGTGGTTTTGATTTCTCAAAGAGTCACTATCAAAGGTATTAGCAAAAGTGGTTTTAATAGGAATTTATGAAAAGATGACTTAAGGTTTGATAGCAAGATTCACTATCAGTTACTATATGAAAGAAACATAGTAGGGAATGTTGAGTTAGAATTGAGGTGAAATCATTTACAGAGATCAGAGATGCAAAAAGACAATGAAGGCCACTGAGTCATAAGATTCTGAAAGGAACCTCTTGCTTTTTAAACTCATTTTCAGAGAGGAGTCTAGGAGTGGCTAGATCGAGACTTAGTCTCAGACTTGGTCAATAACTTATGTCTATAGGATTATATGTGCAAAGTTTGTAATAATTAATAATGAATATCTACATGATTAGTAATGTTTCTATTAATTCAGTATGCCATCATTCACTTAGTGAGGATCAGTTTTAAATAACTGTTCTCTCCACCTAGAGTAAGGAAGGATCTCTTGTTCTCAAGTACGCTATCTCAGACCTTGAGGTTTCCCTGGCCAAAGGTAGAGCCATCAGGCACTCATTACAAAGAGAATTCATACTGGGTTCATCCAAAGATCTATCACTGGAAAAAGGTCTATGACTTGAGAAGCAACCTTTAGAGACATTCCAGCTCAATGGGAGATCACTGCCATGCAGCCAGGCTGTCTAGGAGGGAGAGAACCAAAAAGACTCACTTGGACTGTCACATTTATGGATAAGGTTGTTGGTTTGTAGTCACATTGCATGCAATTAGGAAGGTATGCATGAGACTCCTTGTACCCACAACTTTCTTGGTTCTATGATAAATGAGTTATGGAAAAAGGACCTGCTATTCATGTGCTAATCCCATGACTTATGTTCCAAATTCACACACATCAATACTCACTTTGTCTCTCTGCTCCTCTGAGGCTTGCTAGAGGAGTTTTTGGCCATGCAATAGCTCAAGCCTTTACATCTTTTGGAGAATATACCAAACTGCTGTTTGTTTTTTTAAAGCGTCAAAGCAACTATCACATATTATGAGGTGGCACATCAAACCCTGTGTTCAGTTTTGGGCCCCTCACTACAAGAAAGACATTGAGGTGTTGGAGTGTGTCCAGAGAAGAGCAATGAAGCTGGCCTTTGTGGTGAAGGGTCATGGTGAAGAGCATGAGCCTTACGAGGAGTGGCTGAGGGAGCTGGAGTTGTTTAGCCTGAAGAAAAGGAGGCTCAGGGAGGACCTTGCTTTCTACAATAACCTGAAAGGAGTTTATACCAAAGTAGTTTTTGATCTTCTTCCAAGTAGCAAGGGATAGGACAGGTGGAAATGGTCTCAAGTTGCACCGGGGAAGGTTTAGACTGGATATTAGGAAGGATTTCTTTACTTGTAAGTGGTGGACTGATCCATGTTAGATTAGCAGTTGGAATTGATGATCTTAAAGGTCTTTTCCAACCTTACAGATTTTGTGATTCATGAGCTATTGGTTATGCATGAGCTAAATCCTCATAAGTATTTAGGTTCCTAAAGTCAGTGAAATAGTTCTTTCCCTTTGATCCATAAAAATGCTGAATACTAAAACATGACTTAGATTAAATATAAGTGTCTATATTCAGGAAAATCTGTCAAAATTATACAAGTTTCTGAAAAGACAAAACAGCCATTCCGGGAAAAGTTTCTGTATTAGTGATATTGTTACACAGGAATAAGATTACATGTAGTGAGCAGACAGTCTTGTTATCTAGGCCCCCACTTAAGTGCTGTAAGGCTTGGTGTTGCAACACCTAAAATGGAGTAATTTCTGACTTAAGGTTTTAAATTCAAGAATCTTAACAGCTGACGTACTTGAATGCTTGGATAGCATAAGGGCACACCAAAAAAGCAAAAGCCTGTCTAGCTTTTCTGGGCTTAAAATCTCTCTCAAAATGGCATGTAGAAAACCCCAGTCAAGCTATGAGTTAAAAATTGCATTTCATTATTACGTGCTGACATCAATATTTTTACTTACAATTATATAAACATTATCTAATTTTTGCATCATACCTTAGAACACTAAGCAAAAAGTCCCAGGTGAAGAACTGTCCTAAAATTTAGCAAAACTCTCAGAATACAGAGACTTAAACCTCTAAATAACACATTTTATCTGTCATAAAGTCATGGAGCATTGAAGATGAATGGATATCCTGCCTGTTGAAGACAAGTCTTTGAGAATGCCGAATTTCTGACTCCAAGAAGAATAAATAAGTCAGATCTTTTCTCTGTTCTTGCTGTTGAGCTACCCGCCTAGAAGATGCTAAGTAAAAGAAAAGCTGCTCGAGTTTTTCTCCCACAAATGTTTATGTATTTTACAAGAGACAAATATTGAATAATAATCATTCAATTAAAAGTTTTTTTTTTTTTCCTATGGCATAATTTAGGTTTTCCATCCCATTTTTCCTAGGTACACACAGCCAGAACCTTACAGATAATGAAAACAGACAAGAAAATTAAATACTCCTTTATGCTTGCTGACTTCTGTGTGTATTACAGAGCATATCCTGAATCTTGAAATGGTGCCACCATTTTCAACATTACTGGAAAATCCTGATGGCATCTGGGATATGTACCATGTTATTTGTCTTCAAAATCAAGGTACAGGAAGCTGATATACATCCAAAGTGTCTCCCCAGTATGAAGCCAGACTGCAGTAAGGAAGTATACTTGGTGGCAGCATGCCTGGATTGTCTACAAGAAATAGCCCATGTTAAATGGAAAATTGAAACAGGAAAAATTTGGCCTAGAGGTGTAAAGAAAATTAATTAAAACTCCATCTTTACTGCTGATCCAAGATTTGATGGAATTATCATAGAATTATAGAATGGCCTGGGTTGGAAAGGCCCTTAAAAGTCATCTAATTCCACCCCCTCCACTGTGGGTAGGCATACCTTCCACTAGCCCAGGTTTCCCAGAGCTCCATCCAACCTGAACTGAAACACTTGTGGATGCCTCAAGGATGGGGCTTCCACAGCTTCTCTGAGAAACCTGTGCCAGTGCCTCATCCCCTTCATAGCAAAAAACTTTCTCCTAACATCCAATCTAACCTATTCTCTTTCCGTTTGAAGCCATCCCTCCTTGTCCTGTCACGACATGCCCTTGTAAATAGTCTATCTCCATCTTTCTCTTATGCTCCCTGCAGGTATTGGAAGGCCATAGTCTTCTCTTTACCAGGCTGAAATAAAAATAATTCCCTGAGTCTTTCCTCGTAGGAGAGATGCTCCATCTTTCTAATCAACTTGGTGGCCCTCTGGTGGACTTACTCCAATAGGTCAATGTCCTTCCTTTGCTGTATGCCAGAGCTGGATGTGATACTGTAGGGGGAATCTCACCAGAGCAGAGGAGAAGGGCTGAATCCCCTCCTCACCCTGCTAGCCATGCTGCTTTTGATGCAGTCCTGAATATCTTCGGTTTTCTGGGCTGCAAGTGCACATTGCTGGGTAATGTCCAATCCCTTATCCACCCCAAGTCCTTGACAGAGCTGATCTCAATCTGTTCATCCCCAGCCCGTGTCGATACTGGGTATCCCCTGACCTAGGNATCTTTCTAATCAACTTGGTGGCCCTCTGGTGGACTTACTCCAATAGGTCAATGTCCTTCCTTTGCTGTATGCCAGAGCTGGATGTGATACTGTAGGGGGAATCTCACCAGAGCAGAGGAGAAGGGCTGAATCCCCTCCTCACCCTGCTGGCCATGCTGCTTTTGATGCAGTCCTGAATATCTTCGGTTTTCTGGGCTGCAAGTGCACATTGCTGGGTAATGTCCAATCCCTTATCCACCCCAAGTCCTTGACAGAGCTGATCTCAATCTGTTCATCCCCAGCCCGTGTCGATACTGGGTATCCCCTGACCTAGGTGCAGCGCCTTGCACTTGGCCTTGTTGAGCCTCATGAAATTCCTATGGGCCCACTTTTCAGGCTTGTCCAGTTCCCTCTGGATGACATCCTGTCTTTCAGGTTTGGCGACTGAAACACTCATCTTGGTGTCATCTGCAAATATGCTGAGGATGCACTCAGTCCCTCTGTCTACAAAGGTGTTAAATAACATCGGTGGCTACACAGACCCCTGAAGGACATCACTGATTTCTGTTGGGACTCTGAGTGGTTGATCACTACCCTCCGGGTGTGACTGTCCTTGTGACTGTCCTATCACTTTCTTATGCATCTAAACACTCTGCAAATCCATCTCTAATTTAGAGAGAAAGATTTTGTGGGGAATACGCCAAAGACTTTCCAGAATTCCAGATAGACAATATGCGCAACCCTTCCCTCGTCCAGTGATAATCTCCTGATATGTATTGACTGCTCCTGGGACAAGCTTGTAGACTTTGTGTTAATTTTGCTGATATATTTGTATTTAATACATGTATTTAATACATGTACACATTGAATACATTTATAAATGGCTTAGAATTTTATTGATTAATGATGGAAAATACTGAAAAAGTTAAGAAATGCTTTCTTAACCACCAGAGAAACCTGAAAGACACACAATTGTTTGAAGGATAAGACGCTGATACCACATTTCAAAAACTCAGTATTCATTGCTGCAGTGTTCATTTTGATGTGAAATGACATAGCAGAAGAGAAACAGTCCAAAGAAGGGAAATGAGAATTTTTATATGCTTAGAAAACTTCTACTGGAAGAGAGATCAAAAAGATTAAGTCAATTTAGTTTATTGAAGCAATGAATAAAAGACGGAAGGCTAGAGTTGTATATAATAACAACAACAACAACAATAATTTAGTGAATGACATCCCATTTGTTCATACTTCTGCATCCTTTTTACATAACTTAATAACTGTTAATGCCTACAGAAATTAACACCACTAGAATAATTTTACTGGAGCTTTTAAAATGTTCTTAGTGCATGCTAAGCTATTGATTTCACACGTCCGGTTGGTTTCAATATTTTTCCTGACAGGAAAATTTGGATTTAAATGAAAATATATCTTAATTTAATTTAATTTTTTTATCCCCAGTAAGTATCTGCAATGAAACTTTAAACTTTGCATTTTGTGAACAACAAGTATTCAAAGCTTTTATTTGTAAAAAAGTTAATGTTATTATATTCCTAAATAGATGAAGCAGCGGTGAAGAAAACTGCAAAGCAAATATGAAATTTAATAATAGCTCTCCAACAGCTTGCCCTCAGATTGTTAGGAATTCATTAAACAATTGTTGAGCAGAACAGACAATTAAATTATTCTCATATGAAGTATATATCCATGTTATAAATATTGCATATGACAGTACACATTTCTGAAGGGAAGTAGTGCACAAATTTCATTTGAAAGAATCAGCAAGAGGTTTGATTTCAGCCTCTGGATAGATTCTTCTTTGTTTCATAGACAAAATAATAATAGTAGTAATGCTAGTAATAATAGCAGGAATAATTAGGATGCTGATGTATAAACAAAGTCAATATACAGAATCATAACAACACAATATAATCTTCTGTAGAAGAAGAAACTGTAGATGGAAGTTTATGCAGATATTTCAGATACATATTATCCGTACACTTATAGAAAGATTAAAGGATGGGCTGGGAAAATGTTCAGGCAGCAAGAAAAGAAAAGATGTCAATGAGATTAAAGGTCAGCCAAAACAAACATAAGTAGAATTTACAATGCTGTATATTGTGATGTGATGTGTAATGAACATAAAATGGTGTGAGAAGTCTGTCTCATACTGACATTCAATATTGTTGACATGTTTCACTAATTTTGAACTAGACTCATGACTGATGGCAATAATGGAAAAAGAATCTGAGAAAATAAAATTTCTGCTTTATTTGACTTCTAAATGTACTGACGAAGTATTTAGATGACATCAACTAAGCCATTGAAAGTCACTGGTAAATATTAAACAGTTTATCAAAAATTTGTTTTAAGAGTATTTTGGAAAATGGAATACAAATAACACTTTATGTAGTGATTAAAGCTAAAAATAAAACCTATTACATCAGTTGAAGATTATAGTTTTGTAATCATTAAATTATTGATCTAAAGCTGAGGTCAAGCTGACCAAGAGTAATATAAATACAGTATTCAGTAGTACATTCAAAACATATTTGAGGTAACATGGACCTAAATCAATGCTTTCAGAGGAAAGGCTATGTGCAAATCTCTATAGTTACGTCTATTGTGCAGATTTGTTCCTATTGTATCCAGATACCAAAAGTTGATGAACACAGAGAACAAACTAGTAATCTACACTCTGAAGTTTGGCTTTTCAGGTTCTAATTCACAACATGAATGGAGTGACCATCTGACAACTTGATGGAATATTACTCATATTATTCTAAAATCTCTTAAAAGGGCAGAGGTTTAATCCAGTCTATGGAATCTATTACTCCATGGCATCAGGTTTATTTCCTATAGAGGAAGTAAGAGGAATAATCAGGACAGTGACTGAAGACCCATGCTTGTATGTTTCTTACCATGGTGCACACTTCAAGAACCACCTCAGTGGCTTCTCTTGATGTCTCCTGCATATCTGCCACTCTTATGCCCTTATGCCGGTGCTCTGGATATTCAGCTGTGTGTAGCCACAGCAAAATGTCTAAGCATGTTTTCCCAGCAGCCCTCATGGCATCACAGTCTGACTGAAATTCTAAAGAGTGACAGATTTGCAACTTCCAATTTAGAAGCTGAAATGCATATAATGTTCAAAATTTCAATGGCTTTGTTTTATAAATCTAAAACATACTAGGCTGTCTCTTGTTTTTGTATGGATAACATTATTTCCTCCAGCCTTGACAAATGCAATATTGCCCCATTGATACTCATTTATAACAATTATTTTCCTGGCTTGTCACTTGATCATGCCATGACCCTAACACACCTTTTCTGGTGCCTGCCTGTTTGGCTGAGTTAAACTAGTTTCCCATGCTTCCCTTATTTCATGATTAATTTTTGCATTTCTCTACTCTGTGTATTGCCTTTAATTTAAAATCAGTAAAGGCAATAAGACTTGGTCTATCTATTGGCATATTCTGTCCACCTCCATTACGTGCTCATTATATTTTCAAAAAAGCGTCTTAACAAGTGTTTTTACCTTCAGGTTGCAGAGCTACGGCAGTGTATGACTGAAGTAACAGTAACTCCCAAGAGCACTTTGGCTTTTTTAGGTTGTGTTTTAAAAAGTTTAACTGTTCTAAAATGTTTTTTTCTAGGCAGACTTCATTTAAAGCAGGATGATGATGGGCTTGTTCTGATAATTGAGGTAAGTTGGCATCAGGTGCAGAGATATTCATGCCAGCTGTGCAAATGTTGTCTGTACTGGTGATGCATTCTCATTAAAGAGGAAAAAAAACCAAAATCTGTCTGTGCTCATCAGAGCTAGAAGACACTGAGTAGATGCAAGGCAGATTGATGTTTTCAACCTGGTTCAAGCAACCAAGAAATCCCGCAACCACAGTGTCTGAGTGTAGGCCAAGTAATGGAAATAAGGTATGGCATGTGCTCTCCTGTCCTTTCTTTGCATAGTGTCAGAGACGCAGGCATGTGATTCTGTCTTCTGTTCAGGCATAGATTTGCTGAGGGTGGAGGGGGGAAGGGGATGAAAAGAATCTTAGGCCTATGGATTCCTATTGCTTGGTGTGAAGCTCATGCTCATCCACTGTGGGAGACAGCTGTCAATGTGCAGCCTTCTAGTCTGGTTGAACTTGGAGAAAACTTTCCTTCTCCTCAGTTCCAGGATCTAGTCTTAAATACTGGATTATAGATTCTTTGTTTATGTTTCAGGAGAGGAAAAAAAATGAGAGGAAAAACCCTTCTTCAGGACAATGAATCAGGAGGCAAGGTACACAATTCATTCTTGACAGAAGTCAAAGGAAGAAACATCTTAAATCTTACAGCTCTAGGACGATAATCAGGCCTTCACAACCACACTTAATTTGGACTCCTATCCTGAATTTTCACTAGAAGAAAGGCAGTCTGGATATCTAAGGAAACTAGCCTCCCCAGTATAAGAAGGTCTAAATTAATCATCCGATCTGCACACGCTTCTGGAAGTGCTGGAGTGAGTCCTTGAGAAGAATCTCAGAGAAAAATGTCTCAAGGTCTTTGATTCAAAGGATTTTCTCAAAATGCTGTTTAGAGAAACCTGTCATTAAAAAAAAAAAAAAAAAGAAAAAGCAGGGAAAAAAACCAGTGAAAGTGATTCCTATAACCAAATTTTGAGAAAAGTTATTAGGGTTGTTTTATCACCAAAACAGAAGGATTAAGTGGGGTTCTCATTTACATATAGATATAAAAATAGATTCTACTGTAGAATGTGAATAAAAGAATAATCTTCAAGATGTATGAATCCTTCAGACTAATTGAGGAAAGTTTCAGTTGGTGTACTATATCCAGTTTTCAGCTACTTTTCAATGAAATGTTGTTTTTCCTGCACTCTTTTGACATGAGTATCCAGAACTGTTGAAATCAGCTGCTGCTTAATGGACTGTGATATTTCAGGTTGTTTAGCATAGAGATACAGAAGGTTAAAGCTGACAGAGGAGAGGTAGGACATACTAGAAACATTAATTTCTGTCCAGTTAGAAGAAAATAGAAGGAAGAAAGTGATCCGGTGAATGTAGTACTATAACTCCTCAAGTCCCAAAATACTGAAACTAGGATACTCAGTGGAAGCAATAGGAGACCAGCTAAAAACATAAGAGAAGGAACAGTTTTGCACAGATGGCAGTAAATTCCTGGAACATTCTCCTACAGGAGAATTTGCCAGCAGTCAGAATCAACCAGTACAAGGAGGGATTGATAGCAGATCCTTAAAGGGATGCTAAAAGGACTAGGGAAGGGAATTCCTCTCTCAAATCCCAAGTACAATATTAGTAAATGTTAGAGAAGTACAACGGAGATGGGCTGCAGAAAATGAGCAGGCTTACATACTTTCTTTGAATGGCTTTTCTCACTGCTGTTGTCAGAGACAGAGTACTGGACTAGAGGTACTATTAGTCTGATCCAATAGAAAATTTATTAAATTTTTAAGACATATCTGCATTTTATGTTATTATTTTATTATTTTATCCATTTATTATTTTATCCATAAGAGAACTTTACGAAAATTAATCCTTCCTCTCTCTCTCACTGAAAATATATTTTCATGGTGACAGGATATTTTTTAACAATTTGGATTTTGGAATGTTCAGATATTCTTTCTGGATATATAAGCAAAGACAACAATATTACTAGTTCAAATTTAATTTCTTGAGACAGCTATATTCTGATGGATTTTAATTTTCTGGATTAGAACAAATCAGACCAGGGAACCTGATGTTCTTCTTTTAATGTTATTTAAGGCTAGGCAAGCCTCGGAGGGTATTAATCTTCTGTGAGTCCAGAGGGAAGAGATCACATTTTCCAGGCTACTGGTGGAATTCATCTCTCTGCAGAGGAGATTTTTCATTGCCTACTCACTGAACAGCCTAACAAGGAATGGAGTGGGCTGCAAAGCTATCAATGGATTCTGGAAGTGTGCCTTGCCAAGAAATCACATTTGAGCATCTTATGATCCCTCTGCACAAAAACAAATAGAAAATCCCACACTAGAGATTTCGATCAAAATAAAGTGGTTTTATACAAAGATATATAGGCCTGCAAACTGATCCCTGCTTTATTTTCAATCTCCATACTGGACTACCACTCTTAGCTGACATATGAAAGAAACTTTTCCAACTACTGCAGCCCTTGGGATAGAAAGTCCTTAGTAATTTGTCCAGCATTTTAATGTTAATAAAAATGCAGTGCATTCAACTAATGTAACAGAACTGTGAAAGAAAAAGCATGTACTGCTGTTGCTAATGAAAAAGACTACTGGCTTCCTACATAGAGAGCGTACATTTAATCTCATTCTGACTGTAGTTTCTGAAATTGCTCTTGCCATTCTTAATGTTATAGTATGCCATGCCTGCACTCAGATTCAAGATGGAACAAGTTAAGAGACTTCAACTAGTGTGCATAGTTCTTTTGAGTAAAAATAACTCATTATTTGAACTGTGTAATGCCACTGATTTATGATGCCAGTATTATATGGTGGTGTATGTCACCATTGCTGTGGCTGCCACAAGTCACAGCTATTACAGCAGGAATCTCTTGCTGCTAACCAAGCTGAAGTAGAAGATGGGGGAGGAATTAATTGGAATGTTAAACCCCTGGTGCAAAAGGTCCTTGAACAGATATTGTAATGGATATACCTCTACATTTTTGCAACCCATGATTTAAATTGCATGCTATAGGAAATACTGTAGCAGGAACAACCGTGGTAGGAACTACCCGGACTGGGAGGATGAGACCAACAAGAAGCAGTGCAAGAGGGGCAGTGATCTGACCTGACCTAGTTTTGGTGTCCAGTAATGCTACACAACACAGAAATCTCATCTCTGGACTAGCCACCATAACAGATGGAGACCAATGTCATGGACTAAACAAACTCAATGGACATTTGTAGGAATATTGCATTTTATGATCATTTTATGGACATTTCACAGGGGTGGTCCATAAACTATGAGAATAACACTTGCGTTGTGTATGTAAAAGGATAGGATAGGAAGCAGTGGTTCTTAGAATCCCTATATGTACGTAGGGATGTTTTATAGTGTAGGGTGTGAACATGATATAAATGGTGTGGAAAAAAGGGTGATTATTGCAGTGGTTTTGGTTAGGATAGAGTTTAGTTTCTTCATAGTAGCTTGTATAGTGCTGAAAACTGTTGATAAAAGAGAGATGCTTCAATTATTTCTGAGAAGTGCTGACACAGAGTCAAGGCCTTCTCACTCTCTCACACTGCCTCACCAGTGAGTAGGCTGCGAATGTGCAAGTTGTTAGGGGACACAGCCAGGACATCTGCCCCCAGCTGACCAAAGGGATATGCCAGACACCGTGACGTCACATTCAGCAATAAAACTTGGGACTGGGGAGAGGTTGGATGTGGTATATATTGCCAAGGGACTCGTTAGGTGTTGATCTGTTGATGCTGAGCACCTGGGTTTTCTTACATAACATTTTGTTTCTGTTCCCCTTTATTGGTTTTGTTCTGTTTTCTTTGGTTTTGTTTTCTTTGGTTTGAGGGTTGTTTTTTAGTTATTAAACTGTCTTTATCTCAACCCATGACTTCTCTTACTTTTACCCTTCTGATTCTCCCCTCTATCCCACTAGGGGAGAGTGAGAGAGAGGCTGTGTGGTGCTTAGTTACCTACTGAGGTTAAACTGTGTCAACTGAACATACAGAATCCAGGTCACTTAGAGACTTGACTGACCTGAACACTAGATTATGAAACCTTTATTATCTTAGAATATATTTCTCTCTTTTTCTCAGAGGTGTCTGTCATTTTTGTTACGACTCTTTACATTGCTAAATCAACCTAGAATACATGCTAATACATGCTACAGAGCTCCCAGTGAGGTTGATCAAAGTAACCTTACTGTGAGGAAGAATTAACCTCATACAAGTTTCATTGCCACAGAAACAGCAGGCCCCATCAAATGCATAGGACTATGCACTTTATTCCCCGTGAAACTCTTTTAAATAAAACCTGCAAACTCCTCCTGAGACTAAATCTATGCCTGATGTCCAACTGATGGATAAACTGTTTCCAGATAAATAATTAAGTAGATGAGTTTAGAGGATAAGAGTCTCCACTTGTCTTTGCTTTCCTTCTTAAAGACAGAAGTGTTTTTGAATGTTGATATACTGACAAATAAAGAAATAGGCAATGCTATTCCCACTTTGAAATCCCTTGAACACAAAATTATTAATTTATTCAGAATAGCTCTTCTTGCATATTGCTAGATGCAGCTACAGCTTGGAAAGAGGTACTGACAGCACACAGAAGAATGTTTGTACTCTCTTGAGGATATCCATCACAGAAGGAAGTAGGACAGAATATCCCTTTATTGGAAATATGTTTCTTTATAAAAAAAAAACTATGGTATGAAAGCAAAGTCTAAATCTTTCAAAGAATTGATAGGAAACATTTACAGAAAAGTAAAACTTTTACAAGGAAAGAACAAAATCTTGTGAAATTGAGAAGATAAGAGCAGAGTTTACTTCTTGAGAACCCACACCCCTGCAAACAGCAATATTATGCAGGATTCTACATTTGAATGGATCACCCACAGCTCTTTCTTCTTGTCTAATTCAGTGGCATTGTTATGTGTTCTAGTTTGTCTCTAGATGCTAATATGAATGTGGTGAGCTGCAGGTACTGTATCATATCTGCCGGCTCTTTGCTGACTTTTTGGATAAGCTATTTCATAGGACCCTGCGTGCCTTTGTTTAGGTAACTGAATCTCACTTGGAAAGCTACTAAAAATATTTCAAGTCTAGTGCTCTGCCATAAGCCTCATTTCAGTTTCTGCTGCAATTTCAGAAGCCCTAGAGTATCAAAGACATCTGCAGAGGTCTGACAGATATGACACAGGAGCTATTGAAGATTCATGCCCCTCTGAAGTACCCATTAGAGGTAGGGTGTTTGAAATTGTATAGACATCTGTGTTTAGGCAATAGAATAAACCCTCTAAATCTAGATGTCTTAATCTTAGATTGGATTTCACCCAAATAGCCTATGTTTTGAAATTTAATTAAGTAAACTGATTTGCAAAAGTTACTGGGAAACCAACATCACTTACTGAAGTCAGAGTTGTATTCAGAGGAGGGAGAGAAAGATGTGAGAAGTGACTAGATAAATGAAGAGAATTAAACAAAAAGATGCCTATCCAGTTTTCTCTCTATCACTAATAAATAAATAAATAAAAAATAGATGTATCTTGAAATGCAATAAACACATTTTTTAGAAATTGTAATTAGGGGAGAGAATTCTCAGATTGCATGAATATTCACAGTTGCAGATTATTCTGCTTTACCCATGTTTGCATCTCTTAACCTACTTGCATATCTTCAGGCAATCAAATGTGGCAGGTGGGATCACACACACAAGCAAATTTCAAAGTCACAAGCATTTTCACAAACCGATTGCCATACAGAAGGATTTCTTACAGAATTGCTTCCCTGCTCATCCAAACATGAACAATCATGTGCAATTTTATCTGACCTATGCTAGGGAATGAATTTTAAACATGAATACTGATCCATGCAGTAAAAGATTCTATCTAAAAATAATAATCCTAACAACAGAAATCAAGTCCCATTTAAATATTGCCAGTCTGCTCACAGGTACTGCATGCAGAAAACAGGCTAAATTGAGTTTATGGATTTGTTTCAAAATAGACACTAATCTGTGCTAGTAAAACACGGAGCTAAAAAGTACTATGCAGTGACAGTATTTCAAACAAGTTTTGGTGTACATAAAGAGTCCACTGGCAGAGTGAAGACATACAAAGTCTGTGCTTCCAAAAGCTGTGTCTGTTGATGCACAGTAACAGCGTATGCTGCATGTCACACAAAACCAGCACCCTTCCCGTACTGTACAGACACCCTTAACTCACCTTGTGACATCTGTCCAGCTTTATTTGGCTCTGGGTGCTGAATGGGTCCCTTGGCATTGCCTTTTTCCCTTGCTAGGGCTATGCAGTGGCACAAAGCTATGGTCAGCCATGCAGCACCATCCCTCTACTTTCATGCTCAGTCTTTACCTATGTGTTGTGGTTTGGTGGCTTTATCATCCAGGTTGGAACTGGGAATAGCTGGCAGCACTGAGGGGTAGTGATGGAGAAGGCTATTTCTGCAGCCAGATAGAGAAGTCTATGGATCTCCAGCTCACACATATTTACACAAGAGAAGCAGCTGTTGGGAGCAAGGGACATGAGTGATACGCTTTTTTGGGAGACATGGTGAAAGGTGCTTGGGGAGACCAAGCATCATGCTATCAGATGGATAGCATCTGTTGGAGGAGTCTTAAGGGGAGAGAGTTTTAGGAAGATACATAGAAGATGTTTTCTTGGGAAACCAGGCTTTGGGGGAAAAACATAGGCAGGATTTTGGGGCAGATACATGGGGGACAAAAAAACTTCCTCACTTGGGAAGACACCTGTCTTAGGTTGAAAAGACAGGTATCTGCTAGGGAAAGGCGGAGCCTCCCTTGGAAAACCCCTCCCTCCGAATTATTATAATTTTGAAATTAAACGGCTTTCAGGCAGGATATGGGGAAGGAATAACCGTCCTTTACTAGTGCGTACAACAAGATACAGAAAAACCAACAATAACTGC
>VXBQ01006195.1:2358223-2430052 GCA_013400175.1 Phainopepla nitens | reverse complement strand
AGCAGCCCAAGCAGCTCTGTCTAGGTTAAAACGAACCTACTTCCTCTCCACTCCCCCCACCCCCCTCTTCCCCCTAGGCCCGGCCAAACTCATTGTCTCCCAAAGCACTCATAAGCACCAGCCATCAGGTTCCCCCGCAACAAATGGGAGAAAAATTCCACGAGAGAGAATGCAAAGGAACAAAAGGAATAACACCCAACCCCCGACAACACCTTTGGCAAGACACACAACAATTGTTCTGAAAGGTGCTCTTGGACACATACAAATGGCATGGCTTCAGGGGCAGAAATGGCTTCAGAAAAATTGCATGAATATATGAGAGACTACAGGAACACCCAAGAGAGAACCCTGAGGGAGATCCTAAGAGATGGGAGCAGAGACCACCAAAGTGGCTTCCATGGGTCCTCATGGCTATTAATTTTAGGATTGTGCACCGTACAACTAGGACTGCACAGCTGACCTACCCAACTTTCCTCACAGACATTGCCATCTCCCTGTCTGCAAGATATGGAGGTTATGTAATACTTAAAATTATTTTAATATCTGTGAATAAACTGTTTTGATATCCAAATCCATTTAATTTCCATGTTAGCAATTTTGTTATAGCAATAACCGTTCTGCAGTTGTAATAAGTCTACAAGGCTTAAAGTCACATTAGCTGGCATCAGTGCTCACCAACGACTAAGAAACCTGTATAATTATTTCTTTTTTTTCATTTAGAAAACATGACCTGGCATTTATAATTACAAATCAGTTCTCCTAACCAAACTATTTAAAGGCTATTAAACTACAGTTTTTATTTTCTTACTAAGATTTCATTATTACATGCTGCATATTCTAGGACCTGTCACACTCAACCTTGTTTAATTACACCTCATGGTTGCAAGGTTAAAAAGGTAGGTTAAAGGGTATTTTTGGTTGTATGTGATCTTTTAAGTAAAAACCTATCAGAGACAGTCTCAGGTTTTCAGATGACCTTTATAATGTTTCTGTATCCTTTTTCTTCTCATCAGTATTGCTTCTTGTCTTTAACCTTCAGATTGTAAAGTGCTTTGATTGCATTTTCACACAACTACTTCTCTCCACCTCTCTCTGATAGCACTTCTGTTGCTTACTAAATCCTTTTTTTAAACTATTTTTTTCTTTTTTCAATATCCTGAATAAATAAGAAAGCCCTTTCCTTCTTTTGAATGTCTACACTTTTTGTTTTATAGGGACACTTTGGAAGATGATTTCTTCACTACAGAAGGACAAGATAAACCAGTTGTATTTTTGAGATCATCTGCAAACTCGTTTCAAACATACCAAATGAGTTCCTTACCTTGTTGATGTGTTATGTGAGTGGAATTGAATGCGACTTCTACGTTTTCATCTTCCTGTCATGATTTTTCAAGTGTAAGCTAATTATTTTACACAGCACTATTTGATTACTCTATTTTCTAAGTTCGTTGACAGGAACAAGAGAGTGAAAAAATGTAGATTTTAAGGGGGCTGCTCTACATGTACAATAAGATTTGCAAAGCATCCAGTTCAGTACCAATGTGCCACTCCAACAAATGTATTGTGGGATTTCATCCAAAGGATGAGATACAGTGCCTGAGGCATTCGTTTAATGCCATATCTATGTATCTATATTTATGAGCCATCTTATTCTGTGGATCTTCTTAGAGCAAATGCATATATTTGCTTATATATATTTATGAATACCTTCAGATGTCTATCATTTCCATCAAACTTAGTCAATACAAGGAACAAGGAGCAATGTAGGGAGCATGCATTCACTTGAGTTCTAGCCTGCCATGATGCCAAAAGGAGCAGGAGAAATTCTTAAAAAAGAAGTTGGTGTTTCAAGCCCCATTATGATTAGAGCTTTTTCCTCAGAAGTGGAAGGACATAATTCTAGATCTGACTCTAACTGTGTGTCCTGTGTGGAAATTTTTAGAGTAGGTATTGTGTTTTCATTTTTGAAATATTATGCAATGAGGAAGACAAAATTCTATGGTGTCACTTGGAGAGCACAGATCATGGAGACTGCATAAGAGCAAGAAGAAAGACACTTTTGCCTCACCAGATGATAAAGATCTCAACTAGCTGATCTGCCCTAGGGTCTGCCCTATGAATTGTATTTCATTGCTTGGATAAGCTACAGTTTTCTCCACTGGAGTTTCTCTGGGAGTGAGTGATCACCAAGGTAGAACACACATATTGAATGTGGACTGAAAGAAAGAAAAGGTATAAGAAAAATAAAAAAACAAAGCATGTTACCAGGAAAAAAATTGCCATTATTACGCACAATGGATAAGTAATGCATAGATACAACCCCAAATCATTACAGCTTCTATCACTGGGTTTATTAAGAGCTTAGATATATGTCTTACTTCTCAAATTGAAGCTTTGATTATAAGACTGCAATGGCACTAAAATCAGTCATTGACTACTGTGGTTATTTCATGTCCATTAGGACTTGCCTTTGTTCTTGATGAAATAATGATCATTCAGTATATTTCCATCCATCATTATTTGATTAATGAAGAAATGCCAGTTTTCTTTTAGCTAACAATGTCAGTTTGTCAATGTCTCAAAGTAGTTTAACTTATGAAAAGCAAAATCAGTCCTTATCGAATACCAAAATACCATAAAGTGTCATAGTGCTGAAAAAAGGCTCATAAGGAAAGATACTGAACAGAGTCAGCTTAAGAATACTTATTAAGAGCATCATATATTTCTAGTTAGAATGACATACATTTTAACCTAAGAGAACTGAAGTTTATATATGCAATTAAGTATGGCTTCTGACAAAACTGTTATTACTATTACAAATTACTAGCTAATAGCTTCTGGATTAAATCATTGACAGTTAATGATATCTATGACATATTTTCATAACTTCTGTAACTGCTGCTCCAGAGGAGTTTGTTGCCATTATAAATCTTAAAAGTAAGCCTTACTTTTCAAGTCTGCTTTCCCTTTACAGCTAAATATTATGCAAAGGAGTGGACACAGCTCAGCAGGGTCATTTAGTTTTATAGAGCTGCTTGGAGAGAAGGAGTATTTTATCTGTTAGGGTATAATATACTGTTATGCTTTATCACATACTAAAGTAAAAATGACATGAATGTGGAACTAAAGCAGGGTTAGCATAGGCAATAGAACTGGGGAAACCAGATTCTTCCAAAAGGTTGTGTCTGTCTGAGTATCTGGAGCTAGAAATTGCTGTTCATATCTGTGCACCCTTGACTTTATGAATTTGGAACAAATTAGAACAACTTTGTTGGTATCTCCATTTTCTCATTAGTTACTTACAAAGAGTTGTCTAGGGCGATTGATATATTTTCAATTTGTTTGTTTTACAGGTATTTATACAAAGGTAAAAGACCATAAACATAAAACTACATGTTGAAGACAAGGTGCTGTTTTTAGTGACAGAAATGCAACATCTAATCAGCTATTTACTGAAATGCGTGAAATGACTTTGTGCTTCTTTGGCAGTCTTCTTGAGGCATAGCCACTGCCTTTTGGTAATACAACTGGACACATCAAACCATTGCAGAATACTTCTGAAGGTGACTCTCTAATTGGTGGCTTAAGCAATGACCTATAAAAAGTCATTCTGTAAAACACATGAACAATAGAAAAGTAATTTGCAACATAGTTCCGTAGTTTATCAAAATATATTTAAAAACCATAATACCATAAATTGTCCAATGATGGTCAAATAATCTCCATGGAATCACGGAATCACATAATGGTTAAGCTGGAAAGGATCTCTAGATATTATCTAGCATGTGTGCCCTTCTGCCATTTCAATAAAATATGCTGTAGTTTCAACAGCTTACAGTAAAATATGTGGAGACTATATCCTCAAAGCGAACTTAAACCACTTAAGTCCTTTTTCTTAGATTTTTATCTTCTCCACCTGTGAGTAGAGAAGAAGAAATGCATTTTTTCACCTCCTGATTTTGTCTGGAATGAAGAACTGGACTGTTTGAAGATTACAGAAGCCCAGATATATTGAACATCCTTATCAGCCTAATCTTCAAAATTTGGTCTAGGGAGATAATGGGGAACGAAAATACATTACATACAATGGAATAATTAAACTTTCCTTGATTGTGTCTTTCTGATTTTCATTGATAAACATTTTGGTTTTGATCTGGTAGACTGGATGATCAAATGGGAAGTTCACACTGTTTTATCTTTCTTATCAGACTATTAATCCTCTTGAATTTTGGACTGGTTTGGGTGGTTATTGTTGCTTTGCTCTTTTGTTTTTATCTACCTTTTGAAAGACAATTACATTATCACTGACAAAGCATATCTGTCTCATTTACACACCCAGCTGACTCAGTAAAACACCTCCTACTGATTTCAGCAACAAAGGTTCAGAACCTTTGAGCTAAAGTTCATTCCACCTAAATTTAGTTGCTGAAAATATATACTCTAGGACTGCAAATCCAGATGTTTAAGAGATCATTGCCAAAGCTTAAACTGGTCCAGATCACCTTCCTTTCTAGTTAATGGAGAGAACAATGCATTTCAAGAGGGTGATTTACTTCATCCCAAAACACTTGCCTGACACTGATCAGGAAGAAATATCACTCTCCCACTTCGTCTGACTCTGGATAGGACAGCGGGTGGAGATCCTCCAGAGGACAGGTCACAACTCTAACAGGCTTAATCATACTCTAGGCATTTTTTTTCCTCTCTTTCTGTCTTTATTGACTAGAGAAGAAACCCCAAACATTTATACTCCTAGCATAGGTGCTTCAGCCTTCCACTAGATGTTCTGAGAGTTTCCGTTTTGCACCGTCTTTCAAGGTATTGTTTGCACACAATGGCCTGAATCTTTCCATTTAGTTTTTGTTTATGTTTCTGTTTTTTTCCCCACTGTCTGACTTCTGTTCTACTGTTTCTGGTGTGTGGATTGAATTGACATCCTTTTTTCCCACAGAAAGTTCAGCACAGACTGTGCATGTCGCAGTTCATTTTATGAGAACAGTTTTTGCTAATGAAACAAACTAATAAGCAAACAAACTCTAATAAATAAAAGGCAAATTTTCACAAAAATTTCTAGTGGTTTGAGTCTAATTTAGGCTTTGGAAGCTTGGCCTATTCTTTTTTAAAGGGTTCTTATTTTCCACATGACTTTCTGAAAATTTTACTCTTTTTCTCTACTTCCCAAACCGAATACATTCATCTGTTAGTGTCCCACTTCTGGAATTGGTTACAAGCAGAATTACACTGACTTTTCTACTCTAATTCTCTCTTCAGTACTCCCTCCCAGCCCTAAGTATCTTCTGTGTGCACTCAAACCTAGATCATATAAAGCTGGCTTGCTTATTTATTTTGAAGGAAGATCATAATAGTTTGCACTTTTCTACATGATGCCTCATTTCATCCCCTTTTTAAATGTCACAGCAGAGAGCGCTACGTTCATTATCTGAAAAGGAATGAAAAGTGTTGCTTGGGGTTGGTTTTGCTACTGGTTGAAGTACAGTTCCTCCCACAGAAGTCAGCACATTTGTAATAATCTGTCTTGCTTCTACTTCCATCATTTGTTTCTTTTTGTCTTCCTTTTTTTTTTGTTCATTTGTTTGGGGTTTTTTTGTTTGTGATTTTTGTTTGGTTGATTGTTTTTTTGTTGGTTTGTTTTTGGCTTTTTTCCTATCTCCATACATTTGTTTACATAAAGTCCTTTTCCTTTTCACCCAAGGGTACTGTAGTATGCTGGGGTCTTTCAAGATGTCAACTAAGTCAGCTAATACTTTATGAAATTCCATGACCCCTGAGGAAAAATGTAGAAATGTATTCTGGTTTTATATTAACTAAGATTTCAGTTTATGCAAAACTGACAGACAAATGGAGTGGAAGTGATACATAAGACAAATATAACTGAACACCAATTTAATGAACTGATATTTCATTTGCCATCTCTGTGGAAGAGGGTGGTTCCAACAGGAAGAGCCTTGATGTATGAAATTTTGCTTTTTTCTACACAGAAGATAGTAGAGAGANTAATTTTAAAAAAAAAAAAAAAAAAAAAAAAAAAGAAAGAAGATTGATTTATACAACACAAATACCCAAACTTTTTCTGGTAATGACAGGACTGACCAGGGGATAAAGGGTACTGAGGTGGGGTATGGACTTAAAAAAACCTTATTTCTTTTCTGCTGAACTGTACCTTATGTAAATATTTGTATTTTGAACAAAGGTTTTAAAATGTTACTACTGAGAATGGCACGGATGATTTACAGAGAAAGAGTATGAACAATACTATTGAAAAATCAGAAATGTTCAATACTACAGTTCTGGAGTGTCTATCTGTGTTCACAATGGAAGGAATTTCAATGACTTATGTAGACTGGACAGCAGCTTTCACACAACTAACTTAGTTTAGGAATTTTCCAGCCTTTAAGTCTACCTAGAATGATGTTTGAGTAAAAATTAGGTGAAGCAAATCCACACTTATTACTTTAAATCCCTTAGTTGTTTTTGAATTTCTTAGATATAACCAGATTATTTTCAAGAAGTTAAAAGTGACTCAATTTTTGGCAGATCTTAGTATCTTTTATCTATAACCCCAAAGCTTATTATGCGCCTGCAAAGCATAAAATTTGATACCTTTCTAGCTTTTCATATCTCATTCATTAACTTCATCTCAAGTAGGTGGATGTTTAAAAATCTTTTAAAACTTATTTCATTATATGAGTTTCTATGCTCTGTGGCTCTTCCTTAGCCTTGATCACAAGTTATTTTGCTAGCCTCTGTTCTCTTGCAATTTTGTATTTGCCTGCCTCCATTATCTCTTTGCTTGTGTAAAGCTTTTTGAACTTTCAGTCAGTTTTCCCATTAATAATTGTGATATGACACATTCCCTAAAATGAAACTTTGTATATAAACATTTCAAATGAAAATGAAAAATGACTCAAGGTTTGAGTAACTGAATGTACTGTATAAGATCACTAATCTCTCTCTCCCCTTAATGCTAGCTGCAGCTCCACAGGACAACTTCTTCAGCCTGGAAAATTATGTTCTGAAGGAACCAGACATTTCAGTAAGTCTAAATTTAAAGTTAGAAGATTATCACTAAAGCTGATCTATTGGAATTACTTATCTGAGCCAAAGTAATTCAGGTGCAGTGAAACACTTCTAATTTTAAATTTAGGAGCACTGAACAGTGAGGGGAATTCTTTGGCATAACAAAGAACTTAGTTGCTACTGCTTTCTCCTTCTCATTCTTTCTGCTTTCCCACTTCATCATATTGAAGTCCATGCTTCCAAATCCCAAGTGCTGATTGTGTTAGATAAAAACCTTGTCCTGATTAAAATATTAGGAAAAGATATTTACTATTAAATATTATACAGCTCTTAAAAATTGATAAATTATATGTTGTTTCTAAAATGCTCTAATGAGTTACACCAGAGAATATTATACATGATGCAAAGATAACTCTTGGGAAAACAGTATAAGAGGGTGATAAACCCATCAAATGGCTGGTAAAGTGAGACTTGTAACGGGTTTCATTACAAGTGAATTTGAAAAGATTGAAGTAAATAGACTCTGTTGGACTATTCAGGCACAACAGAGGCAGGAGAAATGTAGGCAGATTGTTTTAACATGGGCAGATGGAGGGGCTATGCATTTATTTGCTTCTCAAATACATTGGTAGAAGATAGGAACCAATAATTGTGCTCTCATGGTATTTGATGACTGAATTCTTCACAAGCTCATGAGGACCAATGCTCCCAGTAACATGAACATGAAAATATTCCTTGTGGGTTACCTCACAGTTGGCAGCAAGGGACACAATACATTTATCACCAGACACTTAAGTTATTTGCAATTTTGTAGTAAAAAACATGAAAATTCTTCAATAATGTATAGTTTACAATTCTAGGACTAAGGGAAGAAAAAGTAAGGTTTAGGCAATCTTTGAGAGCCATGTTTCTGTATTCCTGTGAAACGCTGCAGAACGGCAGTTTACCATATCACTAACTACACCTCCTCCACCAATGAAGTTCCTAAAGGACAGAAGTTGAATGCCAAGACAAACACAACTCTAGTATCCCAAACTGGAAATTCTGATTTTCATCTATTGTAATAATTGGAGATAATCAAACAAAGCTAAGAGCACGACCATTAACATCAGCCAGTGCGTTGTAGCCTGTAACCTTTCTGCATGGTTGCATCTCACAGAACCCCAGCTCGGACAGACACTCCATTCTTTTCTACAGTATCCTGAATGCATTCAGATAGTCTCAGTAACATAAATCAAAGTTTAATTAGGTAAAAAGAAAAAGGGTTGATTGTGCAAGTAAGATACTGAATTGGTTGCAGGGCCACAGAATGCAGATCAGATATGGTGATTCTTTAAACAACTGTATAGTTTTGTACTTTGAGAAGGCTGTCTACTGTCATATTGGGAGGACTCTGGGAAAATGATATTCAGGATTCTGTTCAATTATGGAAAAGGAATACTGATCAGCAGAAATCTTGACTCTTTTTATATAAGTGAACCCAAGGCTAATACAAAAATACATGCATATGTTAAAAAAACCCCAACCCAACCAACCAACCAACCAAAAATCCCCAATCCACGAAACAAACCAAAAAACATTCTGAGGTGTCTGAAATGAATTCTTCCTATCAGGCTTTAGAAAGCAAACTGCAATGCTTGACTGTGGAGCAAACTTGGTGCACTTAAAGATGCCTAAACTTAAAGACGTTCTACAGTCTGTAAATTGAAACAGTCACCTATAAAGATTTCTTCAGATGTACAGTCCTTCTAGAGGACTTTTCTGTCCTTTGAACTATGTAATTTTGAGCATTACCTCTTTAATGCAGCTATGACAATTAAATTTCAAAACTAAGGAGGGTGCATTTGTGCTTTTCCATATTTCTGAAAAGAGTAATGTCATTGCAAATTCCCATGTACAAATGTGTTCAAGTCTTAACCTCAGTGATGGACTTACAGGTTAACACCATTTCGGACAGCCGGAAACTATATTTCCAAAGGTAAGTTAATAATAGTGATAAATTTACTACAGCTTTACTGAAGGGAAAAAATGTTATAAAGAGTGATTGAAAATAATACTCTATGTACTGGCTGTTATTTTGTGCTAGGATTCTTACTGTACAGAGCATGGCTAGTCTCTCTGAACATCCATTCTCTCAGATTTTGTTTCATAATTAATAAATAAAATTAGTAAGCATCTCTCAAGCTGTCTTTTAAAATAAAATACGGCACAACTTTGTAATGAGGGTTGACATTCCATGTTTCATTTTAATCCATTCTAAATGAGTACAGGTCCACATGACATATGGGTAAATATATTTGAAGATGCCTTCAACTGCAAAAATAGTCAAGGCCATCAAGGTATTCAACACTTAATGCAGAATCCACACACTTTTTCATGAATAAAAAAGTGAATAGCTGCATTAAGTACATGTAACCTGTCACAAAATGACTTATGCCTTCCCCTGGGTAATTCCTGCTTATGTGCTCTGCTCATTCAATTCTATAATACATTTTAAATAATAAATAACAAATTCAATAATAAATTTGGATGTCAGGTGCTGAACTTAGGAACTTGTCTTTTTCATTTCTCAGGGTTAATATCTTTGACATCTAGCAGGTAAAACTAGAGGGGAAACAGACATGGAATGAGAAATATAAAGATTAAAATGGATAGAAAGAAATAAAAAAACCAAACTAACCCAAACCAGCAACAACAAAAAACAAAAAAATGACAAAAAAACCACCAAAAAAACAAACAGAATGAAATAAAACAGAAAAAAACTAAGAAAAACAAAATAAAAAAACCCAAACCAAACCAAACCAAACCAAACAAAAAAAACCCCAAAAAACCCCAAACACTCAGAGAATCAATTTAAGAGTAAGACTTGCACAAAAATGTTTGAATCCTGTAAATTTTCCAAGACATTTTAATAAACAAAATAAATAAATAAATGTGGTCTACTGACCAGAATCTTTTTAAAAACACTTTAGCACCCCACATAAAGACCTGGAAACTAATAAGCAAACTCATAAAACAGAGTAATGAGGTTTTAAATGGATTGTGGAATATTATAGAATCAGAGAATGGTCTGGGTTAAAGTAACCTCAAAAATCACCTTGTTCCAAAGCCTCTGCCATGCTCAGGAACACCTTTCACTAGATAAGGTTGCCCAGAGCCCCATCTAACCTGTGCTTAAGCACTTTCAAGGATGACACTTTCAGCCATGACTTCTCTGGAAAATCTGTGCCAGTGTCTCAACACCATCTTTCTCCTAATATCTATTCTAAACCTACTTTTTTTCAGTTTGAAGCCATTCCCCCTTGTCCTGTCACTACATGCCTGAGACTTTAGAGTGATTTTGAAAATATAAGCTCCAAGTACAGTACTGGTATGGATTAAAAGCATTCAGTAGGAAGGTAGTGTCAGTGCAGATAAATTATAGACAGAATTAGGCAACACTGAGACTTAAGCAGCAATAATAGGATGGCATGTACTACAAAGTTTGATGTTATGAGTAGACTGGCATGATAATTATGGAAGAGGAAGTCCTGTCATGTTGGCAGAAAGGAACTGGGAGAGTCATCTACCCAAATGGAATTGTTCATACATATATTTAGGAGGTAAACATAGAGGAGGAAGAAGAACCATTGAAACTCAGGTACCTCACTGGCACAGTGGCCAACACACCTATCTAGATCTTAATTGCCTTTAGCCTGGAAATTATAATTCCTGTCTTTCCAGTAGATATTGCACGTGAAGAAAGTCTAGTTAAACTGAGAGAGACCTTGGTCCACTAATGCTTTTAATTATGTGATTTGGGGGTTTATTGTCAAAAATCTTTAGCTGTTTACTCGAACAGCCCCTCCTAGTCGGTCCCTGGCAGAATCACACCTAAAGTTTGTCCTTGGGTCTTCTTTTGTAAAACCAATCTCCTCTTTCTTTCTAGCTTTGAAAGAATTGCCCAGGGCTGGTGTACTGAAACACTTAGAATTTTAAAGAAAGTGAATTCCTCTCATCTTTTCTTGTTTCACCTTATTCTTGAATAATTTACATTTGTGAGCCTTGAGAGTCTCTCCTTTTCTTTCAAGTGGTGTCATTACAATATTGTCATCTATCGATGCATTGGGCACTCTATGGCTCTCTTCAAACAGAATATGAAATCTGAACTGTAATGAGTCGAAAGGTGTGAAGTGGAGTCTTGGTCTGAGGGTTTTTTTCCCCAAAGAAGTCTCTATGAACTCCCTTACTTGTGAATGATCCAAAAATTGATGGATATTAATAATGACAGAAGACACTAGGATGGTTCACTCTTTTCCTAGGAAAAGAAAAAAAAAGATCAAAAACCCTCCAAAGCCATTCCCCCATGCCAAAAAAGAAACAAACAAAAAATCCCAAGAAAAGGATATTCAATTTTGTCTAGGCAATCAAGTTATTGCATGAATTGTTGACTGATATCCATTGGCTTAAATAGACATGCATTCAATGTAAATAATAGTAATGATCTCTTCTAACATAAAGCAAGCAAACAAACAAACAAACCAACCTCACAAGTACATTAAAAACTCAAAGCCTAAATGTGATTTTCAGTCTAAATGTCTCCAGGACTTCCAGTGTTTCTGTAAACGATTTATTAATTCTTTACATTTCATGTAAAAAAAAATGCCAACAAGGAAAATAAGCATAATATTGTAAAAAAAGAGGAATATTTATTTACTAAGAGGTAAGAAAATAAAGTGATAGAATGAAAAAAAAACCAAACCAAAACAGTAAGATGTGCAGCAAGTTTCAGTTCCATGACTGATCTGCAGCTGCAATAAATTGTGTATGTTGTCATGTACTTTTATGTATGAAGATAAAAATAGTAAGTCTTCAGTCAAGGAATATGAAATTCATTAGAAGGGCAGGGTCTCAGTTTCAGTCTTCTTTGAAGTGAATTAAATTTAGATTGCCAAATCTAATTTCAGGAAACATTTGGTCTGGCATCAACAAGATTCACTTCCAAAATACATCTGGCACTCAACACCAAAATATTTTGCCATCGCTGTCAGAACTCACAGAGTCAAATTCATTGCTTCTTATTTTTCTTTGAATCAGAAAATATTTATTGACAAATTTCTTAGATAGATCAAAAAAAAAAAAAAAAGACAGAACTATGTCATTACTCCCTCATTTATCCCTGAATAATTCACATTGATAGAACTAGGAGAATCTTCTGGAATGTCAAACTTGTGTGGTCAAATTCTCTTGGGCAGATGGGTGATGGGGTCAAGCATGAGTGGATTTCTGAATGGAAGAACAGAGGTAGCACCTCATTCTAACTTTCATTTTGAAGGTAAGTTTTGCCCATTAATTATCTTCCCAAAGAAAGGATTAAGTGGCACACCACAGAGGGAAAAATTCTTGGGAATGTCACTCCTGCAAGAAAAGAAGAATTTTTATATAGTACTGGAATATAATACTTACAATCTGTAAAAGATCTGAAACGCACCTATGTTTTCATCCTTCATGTTTTTATTAACTAACTTAGGTTTCCCTAAGTTCATACAATCTTTAAGTTCTTGGGTAGGTACTTCTCTAAAATGCACACAGCAGCAGTCAGGTCTGCAGGACCAAAGTCTTTGCTGTACATTTATTCTTACGCACATTTGTTCAAGCCTTACTGTCACGTGGTCATGTAGGTAGGTGAATCTCGTGGACACACAGGTTATTCTAATTGTTGAGCGGTCACCAACACTGCTTAGTCCTTTCTACTTCGTGATGAACCCTGACTGTGATTTAAGGCTACTGTTATAAAATTCTCTTTTCTTTTATCAGAAGAAAAACATACATAGGAGATTAGAGAGGTAAATCCATTACAGAATTCTAAACAGATTCGAGAGATCTCAATAGAAATTGCATAGAAAAAACTATCAAATTTAATTGATAATGACACATTTTCATAGGTTGTTAGTACCTTCCTGTAATATTCTACAGAGAAAATATTATGTGCCAAATCCTCTAAAGTTCCACCCAGTTTTGTTTGATGAAGAGACAATATGATCTAGCAAGTGGAGTGGAAGTGGAAAGTAAAATTCTGATTAAGTTTTACCGTATATCACAACCGTGATTTTTCACTATAATTAACAAAAATATTGAATAGAGGAATTAGAGGAATAGTCACTGGTTTTTTTTCTATTTTTTTTTTTTTTGCGGTTTTTTAAACTTCAGACAAACATTTAGACTTTGGATCTCTCACTCACAAATTTCATGCATTTTCACTGTAGACATGGTACACTTCCATATACAGTAGGCAACAACTTCTCATGTTTGTTCAAAATATTGTTTCCTAACTTTCTGAAATAAATTTGTATGTCTATCAAGTGTGCTTCTATACTTATTATGTCCTGGGTAATTTTCTACCAAGATTTAATGGGCTTCATATGCTTGTGAAGATGCCAAAACTAAAATGTTATGTGAAGCCTTAGACAGTATGCAAAATTTGTCAAAACGTCATGATAGGAAGGCATCAACATTTAGCTATATTGGTTCAGAACCTCTGGAATAAAAAAAAAAAATGCTGTGCTTATGATCACTATATAGTAGGAAGAATATATATACATATATGTGTGTGTTTTATAAATTAGCAAGGTCTTTATCACAGCTGCTAGGCTATTAGAAGCATTGAAAAGAATTATCTGAAGCACACTGCATTTGAAAATCACATTTAACTTATTCAACCATTAGATTGTTGAGTTAAATGACTAAGAAATCACAAGAAAATATGCAGAAACAATTTTATTTTTAATTGAGAGAAAATCAGAGCTCAAAACTGATTGAAGTTAACCATATGAGCAATTCCCATTTAGTAAATGGAAATAAAAAAAAAACCCCAAACAAACAACAAAACAGCAAAACACCCAAGCAAACAAACAGAAATGTAAATCATATTCTGTTTTCTTTAGGAGATTTACCTGTATCTGTCGTGGCTTTGAACTCAGTGACTATTGGAATACATTACCTTTATTTGAAATGCATGATCTGCAATGGACAAAATAATAGAAATAAAAAACTAGTCTTAACTTTTGCAGATATAGACAGCTTTGTGAAATATAAACGTTTCATGATGACTTAGAATGAGGTAACTTTATGTGCATGGAGCTATGCTACTCAAGCTCTGATTATGAAAACAGACATCTCCATGTCTTCCCCAGAAACCTTATGCATTGATCCTCTCAAGTGAGAATACAGCTAGCCCCATGCTGAGGGACTCTGGTTTAAAATTCAGATGAAAAGCTTTTGGGTGTTGAAGAACAGTTAATCTCTTGTGTCATGATTGCCACATGCTGCTTTCCTATAAATAAAGATGATGTCAGGTATTAGGTGACTTTTATTTCTTTTTTTTTTCCCGTTTGAGAAACAAATAGTGTGCCTGTACTTGGAATAATTGTGTGCTGTTCATGACAATAATGAGATTGTGAGGCCCAGACATATCTGTGATTTGTTAAATTGGGAACATTAGTTCAAAATACACGCTGTAGAATTTTGACAAAAACACTAGTATTGAACAATGGATATGATAAATATGTGAATATATAACAATACACCTTAAGGTATGATTTATTACCTTATAAATAAATATTTTAAATAATATATTTTTTATTTAAATAAACATAGTAAATAATATTTTTTATTTAAAAAAATACCGAAAACTATGCAATGTAAAACTGTTTTGAAATTCTTAAATTACCAAAACTACTAAAAGAAGGACATAATCTTCTAAAAGACAGAAATTTTAAAACAGGGAGTACAGTAACTACAGACTTTCATCTAAACACTTTTGTCCTGGCAAAATCTTAGCAAAACAGCAATCTTGAATTAAGCTTACTGCTAACTATAAAGCTGTGCAGTGGAGATGGTAATGGGGCATGACATAATGGCCAAAAGCATGGAGAATGAGATCTTTGCCAATAAAGCTTTTGCATCCTCAGAAACTTGATCATGTTTGAATTTACTGCCCATAAAGAGAGATTTATTGGAATAGTTCATTCTTTCCATAGCAACCCAAATGTGTAGAGCCATAAAGCAATACACTAGGTAATGCTGTTTGAAGACTGATGTCGAAACAATTCAAATGTTTCAGTACAACAGGACAGGTTTTCATATCTGCTAAATAAGTGTGTGGCAGAAGCAAAGTATGTTGGCTATTCGGACGGCAGCTGGGGACCACAGGAAAATCTGTTACCATAGGCAAACTCTTAGTGGAAAAACTGGGAAGACACTGCACTGTTTTGATTTCATTCTCTATATGATGATGTCTTGATAGTCAAATCCTATGAAAAAGGCAATTATTGGTTTATAGCTACTGCCATTTTATCAGAAGTGTGAAGCTTTTCTTAAAAAACATTACAAAAAATAAATCTCAAAAACAAAGACGGGAAGAAAGGAAAAAAAAAATATTTCCAAATGTGTTGAAAAATCCCTGCATATTGCATGTGTAGGAATACTCTTGATCTTTGGACTCTGAGAATAAACTTCACTGCTCTTGCTCAGAAAACAGCTACTGGGAATACAATTGTGCCTTCCTGTTGGGACTTGCCTGAAGACACAAACAGTTGGAAGAGCTCTCTCTAAGAGACATAAACTGTTTAAAACTCTTCATAAAGGTGGTGTTGTGAAAGACCTGGTATCTTGGATTTTTAGAGGAAAAAATAAGATAAAAATGATAAAGTCTTCTATCTCTGTTAGAAGTCAATAACAGTTTCTTAATGAAGCAAGCAAGTTGTCCAAACAGACAATATTTTTTCTTTTTGTTAAGCATGCTTTATGACAGATTTAGATGCTGATGAGATCTCAGAGGCACAGCATAGCCTAAAGACAATCAGATTTGTTATCAGTCTTCATCTAACTAATGAAGGCTTATAGCCCTTTAATACCTGTACAAAATTAAGTGATTCTTTGCATCTCTTCTTGTATCAAGTCTGTCTAAATGAATAAAGTTGTGACAAGGATTGCTGAGAGCATAAATGTCTGATATTTTGTATGACTGTCATTATCAAAGTGGATGAACCTTCAAATTATCTTTAGGGCAGCAGCTGGCTTTCTGCTTTCCTTGACTTTCTCTCATGTGAGATGAGCAGGATTTATTCACATCTGTGGAAATCCAGCATACGAATGAGAGATATTTCTTGCTGATGGTTAAATCTGCTGAGGAAAACAGAAAAATCAATTGGAAATGCACATCATGTTTGCTCAAGGAAGGCTGCTGTGTTGCACCCATGGCATAGAAAATAAATAGCTCTTTAGCCTGGAGATGTTGATCTTGAAATTTTTGAGCAATTTCTCCCTCAGCATGTATTCATTCCCAATCCCACTCAAGGGCTGGCACCTGTAGCTGTTGCTAAGTGGTGTATCTGCCACATGGTGGAAACATAATATTGATTTTTAGGAAAATCAATTCCCAGTTTTACAAGATCAAAACTAGAAGATAGCAAAAGAGAGACTGGACTTTATTTTATAATGATAATCATTACACTATACAGATTCTTGAAAGAGATGCATGGCTAAGAGACATCATATTGATTTACTGGTAATAAACTCTGCCTGTTATGGTTCTAACTGAGCTGCTTGAATCTCTAGATATAACACTATTGATCACAAGCAGTGAGTATGTTCTTATCTGTAAATAAAGAATTCCATTCTATTTTTCAAGCCTTTCAAATTTGTGAAAATGTGGAAAAACACAAAAGGATGGCAGATGTCACTGCAACCATTTATTTTAAAGATAAAAATAGAAAACACTGAGTTTCCTAAAACTATCAAATTTGGAGATGGATCCTTTTGGTAATACTGTTGAAATTACCCGGATCATTTCTGGTGAATTCCAATCCTTAATACAAAATATATTATTGATTCATCTTTTCCCAGTTAGTGAATGCAGTCCATCTCACTTATTAAATAGTGACCCAAAGTATCACAGAATCACAGAACACGTTTGATTGAAAGGGATCTCTGGAGATCCGCTAGTCCAATCCTTCTGCTGAGGCAGGGTCAATTAAGAGTGAGTGACACAGGAACACATGCAGGTGAATTTTGAACCTCTCCAGAGAGGGAGACTCTACAGCCTCCCTGGGCAGCCTGTTCCAGTGCTCTGCCACCCTCATGTTAAGAAGTCCTTCCTCATGTTGAGGTGGAATTTCATGTGTTTTAGTTTATGTCTATTACTCCTCATACTGCTGCTGCGCATCACTGAAGAGTCTGGCACCACCTTCCTGGCACCTGCCTTTGAGGTATTTTTAGATATTGATGTGATCCCTCTCAGTCTTCTCCACAAAAAAACAGGTTCAGGTCCTGAAGTGTATCCTCATAAGAGATGCTCCAGACTCTTTATCATCTTTGTGGTTCTCTGCTGGACCCTCTCCAGTAGCTCCTTGTCTTTCTTGACCTGTGGAGACCAGGAATGAACACAATACTCCAGATGTGGTGCCACTAGGACTGAATAGGTGGCAAGGATCAATCACCTCCCTCAACCTGCTGGCCACATTTTTCCCAAAGAAGTGAAGTAAGAAAGGCTCTTGCATTTAAAAGAACCTAATTAAAAAAAGCAAACAACTAATAATAGGAAATAATAACAACACATATGTTAACCCAACATTATTTACTAGAATACATTTGGAATAATAGTTTTAGCAACATATTTATTACACCATTTAAAATATTGCTTGCCATGTTCATAATGGATAGAAGAAAAGTTACAGCCAGACTAGCAATACAATCTTAAAAATTTAGTCGTCAGGCAGACTGTCCTCTGAAAATACATTTAACCAAGTTTATGAAGCAGTCTTATATTTTATTAGCATAGTTTAAAACAGTTTTGTCACATATAGAAACAATCTAAACTATTTATCCAAGCAATAGGCATGCTTATGTACATCTATCTAAGTGCATTTTGCTGTGCCTTTGGTACAATATGGAGATTGACAGCAGTAATATTTTAAAAGTGCTATTCCTTTCCTCTTGAATATCAGTAATATAGTAGCTGACACTATTTTACAGGCAGAGAATTCTAAGTAGCAGCTTAGAATGTATTGAGACTGAGTAAAAGTTCCTATCTTTACTCAAATACTGGAGAGTAAATAATGCCAGGATTACCAGTATATTTTGCTTTTGCTACTCAATTCCAATATGCTTATCCCCAAGCTGATTTCATTTGCAGTTTAAAAAACTTGTAGCTATTCCTGAGAGAATAATGATGGGGTCAGAGGATTTTGTATGGTCTCTGAGAAATTCCTTGGTCTTGTGTCAGGTGCATCAAGCATTGCTAAATAACTTTTAAAATATCCAGTCCTAATTTCTATTCCTCACAAGTTTGACAACCTCTTCATGAAGACAGACAAAATTTATCAGATCGGCTAACAGTTTTCTAATGCGTTTACTAGTTTGGCTTACTGAAACTAAGCATAGAATCACAGAATCATTTAAGTTGGAAAACAACTTTAATGTGACTGAGTACAGCTGTTAGCCTGGCACTTTCAAGTTCACTACTAAACCATGTTCCTAAGTGGCTTATCTACATATCATTTAAATAACTCCAGGGGTGGTGACTCGACCACTTCCTTGGGCTGTCATATGTTTGGATCTCACCACCCATGTATGATTTTGGGGAGTGGCTGTAGGTGATGCTCAGGTTCAGAAGCCACAAAGCAGATTCAATATTTGAAGTATGGCAATTCTTTCTATGAGAATCTTCCTAAAAAGGAAAGAAATATGAAAGAAGAGTACATTGAAGATGAACTAACAGCAGCTAAAGATCATTCCCCATGCAGGAATACAGGAGTTCACATATGTATCTGTCGAGGAGAAACTGCACAGGTCTTACTGCAAAGAGCTTCACTTAAAGCAGAGAAAATAAAGTAGACTGCAAATATCTTTAGTGATAATTTCTTTCCCATAGTTTTAGACTGCCCAGCACAGCTGGGACTGTGACATCCAGCTGCACCATGAGAATATAAATGGGTCTTGCTGATGTGTATGTGTGCCTTTGAAAACGTTAACAGTCCATGACAAAGTACTAAGCAACTGAGTGAACATGTAAATCCAGCAGAAAGCTTTCAATACCTTTGACACCCTGTAAACAGGTCTTCTGACAAATCATCATTGCCCTGTGACATCAACAGAAATGCACCAATTCATTCCCATTCATTTCTCACAGACAGCAATGTGACAGATACCTGCCCCAAGCCTTGTAAAAATGTATTAGTCCGTATTTCCAAGTCACATGGTTAATTTGCTTTCAGCATCAAATGATTTTGCTGCTCAGCTTACCTCTACAGGAATTAAAACTAAGCTAGAACACAGACTTCATGTTTTGGACTCCCACATTAAATAATCCTTTTTTTGGTGCATTTAAAAGTGACTCTCTAAAGCACCATTCCTGGAAGTAAGGAATTAATGATTCCCAAGAAAGATGGGCTTAGTGGAGCTCTTGGTGAACCTGAGGCCTTCTTTTGGCTCAGAGGACAGAGTTTTTCTTCACAAACTATGAAATAAATCTACTATTAGCATATGATGCAAGGGAGATGCAATTCCATCAAGTGGTAGTTAATTCATCTCGCAGCAAAGGTACTTTTCTACAGAATTCATATCAAAATTGTCCCTGCAGGATCGGGCCCTTCTTGACAAACTGTATAAAAAACTTATCTATTAGGTTATTAATTTTGAATGGTTTCACACAGCAGAAAAATAAGAAACATTCTTTTTTACAATAACTTGAGGGCTTGATCCAACTATGAGTATTGTAAGTAAGTATTTAAAGGTAAGGGACTTGAAAGCTCTGGTTACGGGCCTGACCTTGCAGTTCATATGCAGAGCTAAACACTAAATGGGACTTTTCATGAGCATTGAAATCTCAGCATCTGTATTGCTAAATTGTTAAAACTCTCCCTGATGCAGTAATTTTCTGTGCCAAATATCATCCTCCCAAACTATCTCTAGCAATAGTTGGTGACTTAATGTGGAGGTGGGACCATTCCTTATTTGCAACAAAGTCATTATGATCTGGAGAATATAGTAAGGCTACAGGCTGGACTCAGAGTCAGAGAAGTTCCCTCAGCTATGTTTAATGCTGTAGCTGCTGAAACCAGACTCCAGAAGCCTGAATATGTTGCCTAAGTGCTGGGAGTACGGCATCTGAAATCCATGCAGAGGTAGTCAAAGTATAAAGCTGAGGGAGCAGAGGTCCAAAATTCCTTCCTTTTGTAGTTTTGATGTTGTATGATTCTTAAGTACCATCATGTATTTTGGTGCCAAAGCCCAAAACCACTGGCAGAATATCTGAACATACTGAACCAAAATTTATACTTCAACATTTCTGTTTTTTCTTTAGAAGAGCTGAAAAACTGTACGCTTTTCTATTTGATCAAATATATCATAGGAGAAATAACAAAGAGTGTTCTAGAAAAAAAGTCTATTTTCTACCTACTTAACAAAACCCTGTAGGGACATATCTCTAGGAACATAGGTATATCTCTAGGATCTATGCTGAGTTATGGTAGAAACAGGGACTGCTGCACAATGTAATTGGAGAAATGAGCACACAGAACTAAAAAGAAAGATTACAAAAGGATGTGTGACTAAATGATGAATGTAAAATTGATTCTAAGAATGTGGATTAAAGCTTTAGATACCCTTTTTTTTTCCTCCAGCATTACCAGAAAACAAGATTAAAGCGATCTTACTTAAAAAATAAGCCTTAAATTAAAAGAAAAAAATAAAGCAAATATATAAATTAGATTTTGTTGGACTGACAAAAATATCTTAACTAATCTGTAATGTGTCAGTATATTCTTCAATGTTTCTGTTCTAATTCATGTCCTGCTACTTGCTTATACCTTGCTTATATACCCATTGGTTTTGTGCCGTGCCTCGCACAAAGTTATCCGGAAACATAAAACAGGGCTATTAAATGCTGGATGGTGATGATAATGATAATGCTAATAATAAAAGTATCATTTGATTAATTATATCAGTCTTTATTTGCATGAAACAGGCTTACATTTCCTTCTGCATTTTAATAATACAGTAATGGTTATTGTAATGAACTCATTAAATCTGAGAGTCAATATTAATGGACTATGAGAAGGATCTTTATGAACTTCATTGGCAGCCTACAAATAGTGGATTAATATAAAACACAGAATGAGTCAATTGGTTGTATAGTTATGAGTAATCAATTTATATTACTAAAAGTGCCTTAAGTTAGAAGCAAACATTTTAAAATACTGGGCTGAATCCTTGTTAGATGTAAATCAATAAAGGGAGGTCAATCTAAACCAGATGCAGTTTTGGAACAGCATTTTAGCAGAGGAAATGTTGTTTGTATTGATAAAAATATTGTCAATACTAAATCATCAGGCAGGCCCCAGAATATGATGATACTGCATTGATATAATGTGATTTTAATGGATATCTGTATATTTTAATCAGTTATTACTGTGCATCTATATAATAATTTCATGCAATTTTAATTATTCTATTTCCTATTTGCGTGTTTGCATATACTTTAAAGAAAAATTTCAATCCAGGTACCATTTTCAAATTTTTCTCCAGGCTACAAGAGGTAAACACTTACTTTTTATTTTAAGTTACAACAGGGTTAATTTAGTGGTGCAATTGCTTGTGTTTAATAGTTGTTTCAACAAAAATTATAAAAGCTGTATGAAAATTGGAAAAGCTGACAATGTGGCAGTTATGAAATCCTAACAGAAAAAGAACTGCTAATGCCCATGGAAATACTGTCTTTCAAAATAAATTGGTATTGTTAAATTAGCAATTTTTGTTAAGATAAGGGGTGTCATAATTTGCCATAAAGTGGTTTTAATCCCTTTTTGTTATGCCCCTTGGCTGGGATGTCCAGGTATTGCACAGTGAGAGTCCTTCTGTAACACAGATGGCCAATAGGGCACTGAATTTCAACTTTCTTAGTGCTGCCAAAGTGTCTATTTCCTGGATTATGCTTTTATTAGTGCTCTGCTTTGTGCAATACTGCTGTGCTCAGAGACATGGCAAGGTACCCAGGAGGGCAATGTGACAGCCAGGTCCCCATGCAAGAGACAGTGACAATCCCATACATGAGACAGTGAGCCATATAAGTAGGGGTTCAGTTTTTCTGTACTCCCTGAGTTTGCTGGCACCTTGCACCTTTGGTGGACAAGAAGCTTGACATGACCCAGCAACCTGCACTTGCAGCCCAAAAGTCCAACTACATCCTGGGCAGCGCCCAAAGCAGTGGGGCCAGCAGGGTGAGGAAGGGGATTCTGCCCCTCTACTCTGCTCTGGAGAGATCCCACCTGCAGTGCTGCATCCAGCTCTGGGGCGTCCAACACGAGAAACACATGGACCTTCCAGAGCAGGAGCAGAGGAAACCATGGAGATGACTGGAGGCTTCGGAACACCTCTCCTATAAAGACAGGTTGAGAAGGTTAGAGTTGTTCAATCTGGGGAAGAGAAGGCTCAGGGGAGACCTTACAGCACCCTTACAGTACCTAAAAGGGAGCCACAAGAGAGCTGGGGAGGGACTTTGACAAGGACACAAAATGACAGAACAAGGGGGAATACTTTAAAATAAATCAGGGTAGATTAATACTAGCTATCGGGGAGAAATTCTTTCCTGTTAGAGTGGTGAAACATTGGCTCAGGTTGCCCAGAAAAGCTTGCACTTGCCCCATGCCTGAAAGCATTTAAGGCCAGGTTGGATGGAGCTTTGAGCAATGTAATCTAATGTGTGGCATCCTCGCCTATGCTGGGGGGTTTGGAACCAGGTGATTTTTCAGGTCTCTTCAAATCCAAACCATTCTGTTCATCTATAACATCTCCTCCACTTGAAACTTTATCAGCAATTGTGGCATTGTTGTTGACTTTCTCTTTACTGAAGGTTTCCATATCTGATAAGTAGTACATCCTTGTAAGACCTTTGCTTTAGACTCCTCTTTCTGTCTTTCTGTGATAAACTATAGGAACTTAATAACCACCCCTGAGAGTTAAATCCTCCTTTTGAATTTGGTTGAATATTAGCTCATCAGTTAAAAGGCAGAAGGACAACCACAGTGCCCTCCCCCACTCCCCAATAAGAGAAAATAAATCTTGTTTTTTATTAAGTCAAGAAAAATGACAAAAGCAAATAGTATGCAAAATGAAATTTAGACAGTTAATATTTTCTCTCTTTTTCCATTTTTTATTACTGTGTGCTGTTATGAAATACAGCTCTTAAAATTCTAAAAAACCCCCAGTTCTTTAATTAGGTTTCTTAATAAAATTTGAAATAGTGTAACTTTTACTTCCCCTCAATCCCCTTGACCCTTGTCCTGGTTTTGGCTGGGGTGAAAACATGAGAACCCTAAGGTCAATAAGGACTATATGTAAGAATTTCTGATCCTCAGTCAGAGTTAGAAATTGAAAGTGTTTAAATACAGAATTTTGATGTGAGCAAGAAAAAGAAAATACTAAAATGATCTTGGGATGTGCTATAATGAGTGAATCACCTCAGAGTTCATTATTGTCTCTCTCCATATGCCTGTCTCACTCAGTGGTTTTCACCTTGTTGAATGTATTTTTAACAGGCAAGTACTAGTTCAAAATGTGCACACACACATCACAGCAGCCACAGCGAGTCCCTGCTTGGAGGCAAAAAAAGAGCAAACAAACAAAAGGAATGGATACCTCAACCCACTCACACAGTTCTGTCTCTGGTGCATTACATGTTTTTGTAAGGTAGCTTAAGTAAAGAATGAGACATGAAAAAAAGGAAAAAAAAAACCAAACCCACAGTATTTTCTGACCTCAGGGACAGTCTTTTATCTTGACAATGTTTTGCCCTTTCACCTTTCTCCTGGACATTTGACCAAAATAACCAGGTCTATGAAACTTAATAACAAGATCCATTCTTATTTTATGAGCAGAAGAAACTTTGATAGCTGACA
The DNA here is from genome assembly GCA_013400175.1 of Phainopepla nitens. Classification (NCBI taxonomy): domain Eukaryota; kingdom Metazoa; phylum Chordata; class Aves; order Passeriformes; family Bombycillidae; genus Phainopepla; species Phainopepla nitens. The sequence goes on along the minus strand of VXBQ01006195.1, from coordinate 2,406,080 downwards.
TTTCATGTTTTTTTAAGTCATCCCAAAATCTGTAAAAAGCTAGAAAATTCCTATAAAAATAAAAACAATAACTTATTCCCTTTTACAAAGTTTTGAGGTCTTTGGGTTTTGGTGGTTTGTCGTTTTTGTTTTTTTAAATTTCATTTGCGAGTATTTCACAAGGCACAAAATTTACATGTTTGCAAAGATTATATAGGAAGCTTTAATGTCAACCAGCCACTGTGAAAAACTATCCTGATGCCGGCTAGTAAGATTATTTCTTTACTGTTAGTAAAGTGTTTTACTCCTCATATATTTGAGTAGCAATGACCCCAGAAATGGATAAATTCTCCAGAAATCCACTTGTAGTAGCCATAAGTTGAAGATTCAAGCTAAAGGAACCACAACATCTCATGCCAGGAGTGTTCATGTTTAGTAGGAAGCACTGCACCATGAGGGAGCTGGGCATGCCTAGATTTTAGCATAATATGCCATTGAAATTTTGCTGCCTGGTGCATCCAGCCAATGTGGCCACGTGTGATGGATACAGCTGTGAAATTTAACATCTAGAACTGCTGATTTCCACTGGCAAAAAGACTTGTACCTAGTGCAGGTTAATGATGTGCTGCACCTTCCTGCAGCAGGCTGTGCAGCAGCTCCAGTTGCTTCCCTGTAGTATCAGATTTGTTTCTAGTTATTCTAGTTATTCTGTCTTCTCTCAGACCTAGTTTGTGGACTGGTGTGGACAGAGTGGGATACACAAACCTCATGACACTGATAACTTCGATGGAGAACCTCTATGAAAGGATAAGTAATTTCCTGAAGGACTGCATTAATTAGTCATGGGTGTCCCTGAGCACTGCCTTATGAGCACTCCCAGGGCCTGGAGTGCATCACCCTCCAGGCAGATGGCTGAGTTGAGGAATTTAGCTGATTGAGTCTCAGGTGACCTTCACTGCTGGCAAGAACTCTTGTGCAGAAGCTAAAATCAAGATTCTACACCACTTTTTCCACGGGAGCCATACCACCAGCTCCCACCTGGGCTAAACTGAAGCAGCATTGCAGCTACACCTGCATTTGGGTTTATGCCTCCTCTATCTGTGGCTGCTGCTGTGTCATCACTGGGCTGTTTCTGACTCCTGCCACCATCACAAGCCCTGATCCTGCCAGGGACTTGCCACTCCTAATGATCAGGTCACTGCTCCTGCCTTGTCCTCCCTGATCTCAGCTCCTTTCCTGGAGGCCCCTGCTGCATCCTGAAAGCTGTGATCTGAAGGTGACTGGAGAGAGAACATCAAGTTTTTTGATCAATACTTCAAGAACTTCCCATTCAGTGTGGCTGCAAAGGTCTGTGGAGGCCTCCAGTGCTACTGGACCATGCTCATCCTCAAACTGGATATTCAGTTCTTAACAGACAATGTGGCAGCTCCAAACAGGACACATTATTACTATTTATGTATTGAATGGACAGCTTTCACAGGTTAATCAACTTGGATATTTCACTGTAGGATATGTTTTCCTTTTATAGACACAGAATGCCAGCTATTTAAATGTTACATTTTGCTATTACTTTCTAACACTGTGGGGCTATGTTATTCCCTGCTGTAGAAAAAGCTATTAAAAATCAAGAAGTTACATGACTTTGTCTTACCCTAGCTTTCTGGCCTTTTCCCAAATGAATCTTTCTTTTCTGATTTTGTTTTTCTTTTTATTCTATGTTTCAAGGTATCTTGGTACTACATCTAATCCTTAATCATATTTGCAGTTCCTTCTCTCAATGGGTATGGGGCAATAGACAATGGAGTTTTGCTATCTTAAATGAGCTAAGAAGTTATTCTCAGTTGCTGGTACTCTGGTTTGTCTTTAGAATTTTTTTCTTTTCTCATTCTGCTTCTCAGAATACGTGTGCACATCTATGTAAGGTCATTACTGTATTGTGCTGAAAAATGATCAAACGTTTTCAGACATAATTATAGATGGTTACATGACACTGCATTTTCCAGCATGCTTTAGTTAGGATGCACCAAAAAAGGAATTTGATATATGATGGCTAATGAATCATGCCCTGCCACCCTTCACAACTCTTTTCATCTACTATCTTCATGTCTCTGTTTTCTTTGCTCCCGATCTTTCCAGACCTCTGGTGCTGAATGTTAATGATTAAATTTTGGTTCTACTCTATGCAATTTTTTTCAGAAAATAAGGCTCATGCAGAGTATACTTTAAACATGATATATTCTCACAAATGAATAAAAATAATATATAAAGGAGCACAAATTCTGATTAGTGAGCTTTCCACAAACTGGTCAAGAAAGTATAGCAATTCATCGAAAATAGCTTGAGGAAGGGACAAAGTTTCTTCCTTTTTTAAAGTCATTTATTACTCCCAATAAAAACTGGTGAGAAAACTCTAAGCAGGGAATATTCCAGAAAACAAACCAACAAATAAACAAAAAAACCCCCTAAATTAGCACTTGTACCTTGTATAACTCAGCCATTTTAAATTCATATTTTCCTAAGCAATGCAGCATGAAGAAATGATAGTAGGTGATATTCCTGTTTAGTCAGAAGTGACAGAGCCATTTGATTTCATGAGCAGTAAACAGGACATATGACATCAGTAAAAATAACAGTAACCAACTACCAGATTCAGCAATAAAACTTGATTAACATAATGGGGAAAGAACATTTGAAGAACGTGTGGAGATTTTGACTTCAGTTACTCTGGTGTGTATCAGGGAGTCAGCTGAGGTAAGTTAAAAAGCCAGACACACTTTGAAGCACCTGAGAAGAGAATTTTGAGTCAAAGTTTTCATTACTGTGAACAAATGAGTAGAGATGATTTAGAGACTATGTTTTAGTTTAAAATGACAAAAAGAATATTTTTCTTCCTAGAATATTGCAATTCCCTTGTCTACTACAGATTCTGTGTTGCTTTGTAATAAATCTTTACACATTCCAAGACCTTCTGTCATGTAGGATGTTTCTCTTTAAGAAACTCCTGATTTTTTATGCTTATTAACTATAGTTTACATGTAAATTTTAGAAATTATTTGCTGCCCCTGACAGGTGGAACATAGCGCCAGCTCTATACTGTCACTGTTACCAGACTGTAAATTTTAGTAGCTTTACCACTTAATCCTTCTAGGATCACAGTTTGGTCATGTCCTCTGCTGATACAGCTACCCAGGGGACATAAACATAAGGCACTGTATTAAGTATATGATATGATTCAGATATGAAAGCAGTGAGGGGGAAAAATTATTTCTGAACTTCTTTTCTTTCTCAACTCAGCAAAAAAAAAAGAGGACCATGAAGGCCTATATTTTGCATTATTAAGTCAACCTAAAATTCAGGCTACAAATAATTGTGGGAGTTCTAACTTCTATAGCTCCATTTTGATTCAGGCAAAATGACAGTAAAGGACAAAAGAAGTGTAGTGTACTGCCAAAGAAATGCAAGAGAAAGGTGGAACAGATGGAGCAAGATGACTTTGGTGGTATAAAATAGGTTTGTCACAGATATTTAAAGAGAGATTAGAGTCTAATTTTGATTTTACCCATTTATTTCTCAATAGGTACTGTAGGATCTGTGGCAGTAATAGAAAGCTTCTTGTTAAACTTATTATTCTTACCCCACTGTAAGACAATAGAAGAACTTATTCCATTACTTCATTAAATTCATCACCTTTAACAGGAAACAATACCAAAATATTCTGAAGATCTAAGAGCTCAATAGATTATATCAATATATACTGGAAAATTAAAAATACAGAAAGGCTGGAATCTAGTAACTATAAAGCCCCACTTTTGCTGTTTATTACATATAGAAAATGACCCCCAAATTCTAGGGAAACAGAAAAGGAAAAGGACAGGGGATTAGAGATCCCTGTGGCTCACTATATGATAGACAGTATACCTGGAAGTCTCTTGCCTTGTGGTACATCACTGACTCCTTTTAAAGGAAAGTATCTCCCACTAAACATGAAGAACAGAAAAAAAATATTAAGTTCCTCTCCCCATCTTTCAATTCAGGCCCTAAACATAATGAAGTACATTTGAATCACAGACGTCTCCTCCACACTTGTGAAATGAAGAACTGTTCCCTTATGTGGAAAGAGAACAATCCTTTACTGCACAAAATTAACTACCTTATCATATCGGAGGTTTACGAGACTGTCATAGGGTTTTATAAATGCACGCTCTCTGACTGCTGACCAACAGAAATCATGGATGAGGAAGCTCAGTTGGTGCTAAAAACATTTGGTTCTGAGAGGTGGCTAGCAATTCAAGATTCATATGCTCATCTGTATACCAGTGTGTGAATATACAGATCTAATGAACAGATGAACAATTTAGAAGGAAAGTTAAAACTCTGAAAAGGCCTTCATGTCTCATTTGCAACTAAATTTTTCCCATAGTTTTGTGTATGCTTTCATAGTGCAGTATCTTTGCTATTCTATCTCACTATTGCTTAAGAAACTAACCTCCATATCCTGTATGTTGCACAGGGCAGCCCCCCTTCCTTGGCTTAATGATCACATAAGGCACTTGGGCTAAAAGGCAATGAAAGTATATATTATTGTTACTGGACCACACAGAAAGAAAGAGGTCTTGAGGAAATAGCAACAGGTATAAAGTTGATCACACTGGGCACAGCAAAGGCAGGAAGTGTAGAGATGACACTGTGATCTAAGTTTAAGGCTCAGCAGTTTTCAAAAACAGTTCTTTCTCTTAGAAATAAGTGATATTAGCAACCATTGGACACTTCCCACTCACAGAGTGTTCTGAAATTTCCTTATCTGCAGATTAAACGAGAAACCTTTTGCTAATACTCTCTGAGGCAATAATTTGCTGAGGTCACTATGGAGTCAAAGGAGCAGCTGCTCAAGGATAGCCTGAAATGGATCTGAACTAGTGAACTAAGTTAACATTTTTAAAAGCGTGTATGCATATGATCTGGCTTCTTAGCAAGGTCTTCAAATGTGTCTCGGAAAGGTGAGGTGCTTAAATATGCAGATACTCGGCTATATTTTTCTCTCCTTAGAAATGTCAGTGTACTTAACTTTTATTGATTTCAGAGACATTAATTTCAATGACTAGACTAGCAAGACACTTTCAGAAAATCCGATCAAGCATCTACAGGAAATTTAAAGCCCTCAAATACCTTTGTAAATCTGACCCTTTTGTACTGAGAAATACTGAGAATCACAGTGAAGGGCAGGGGGATTTGGTCTCTGAATTACCTGTGACATAGACAAGTAGGTGCTTTTGAAAATCCTCAGACATGGAAATGAATTTGTTACTTTATATTCTCCTCTCCTTTTCCTTCAGTCCATTGACATGAACAAACAAAATATACAGGCATGCGGTTTACAGTAGGATAGCAGTGAAGCAGGACATACACACTGCAGGAAAATGGTAAGTAAGAAATGAAGGTTGTGATTGATATTCATCATGGCTAAATCTGAATAGAGAACGGGACAGTGAAGGTGAATGTACTTGAAAAGAGATATAAAAACTGAAATAGCAAAAAATACTAAACTTTTTTGTTGTTTTGTTTTGTTGAGTTTTTTTTTTGAAGAATACATTTTTTATGAGATATGAAATCCACAGTAGTGCTGAGAAATGACTGGTTTATATTCCTGTTGGGTACTAATGAACTAGCACCATGAGATCTTTAATACAAATTGGTGGAAAAAATGTGCTTTTCCAACTGCTGCAATTCATTGAAACAATTAAGGACTGATTTCATGAGTCTCAAACCTCCTAATATACAGATGACTCTTGGGAGGAGCGTCACTAAAGATCATCTTAACAAAGCAACAAGGGATCCCAGTCTTTATGGTCCACAAGGATTCAATAAAACAAGGAGTCTGCTGCCATTCATCTGTGTTTGAATGAGCTTATTTTTACAGTTTCCAGGCACTAGCTGAAACAATTTTTTTTCCATTCTCCTTGCCGGTTCTGAATTATGACTATACAGAATGAGAATTTTGTTCTATTAAATATAATGCATTTGTCTTATACATAATATATTTTTAATCGTTCTGGTGTGTCTTACAGAAAATGTTTCCTCATAGCCATTATTTATACCATTTTGCCATGTGAACGTCAATTCAATTTTGTTACCAACATAAGACAGAAGTAGAGATGGCACATATAAACCTCTTCTAGTTAGTTTTATTTGGATTGGTAAGGACATTTTCTCCTTCTCATATTGAGAATAAATTTCACATTCAAATGAAAAGCTTAAGCTTTGTTCACCTTATCTTCAGAACTGATTTCTGGTTCTATACTATTTCCTTAAGTTATTTCTCAATAATTGATATAGTCAAGTTTATCTGAAAAGTATTTACAAATTCAAGAATTTAGGTCGATAATCAGCTAATTTGATACATATTAATACCTGGCGGGCACACTTCCAGGGAAGGTAAGAAAATATTTGCTTTAGAAAACCTTAGAGGTAGTTCAGAGAATGATTACATCTGCTCCCTTGTAGCCCTGCACATCTCTGTATGTTCCTGTAATGATATTAGTCTCTACAGAGCTCTTTTCTCCTTTCGTGCTTAACAATAACTGTCAATAGAAGTAGAGCAACATCTATCTCCCATCTACAGTCCTATGACATCCAAATTTGGATGAAGAATCATCTACATTTTTCAAAGTCCACCACAGGATCTACAAAATTTTCATTTGATTAGAACTACAAATCCTTTCATCTCCAGTGGTATGTTCAAGAGAGAGTGTTTCCTGCCTAATTGTGTGATGGCTGTAGCATTGTGCCCACATAATATTCATATCTTTTATTTTAGAGAAACTATAAAATGCTCTCTAGAAAGAGAGATCAGAACAAGTTAAGCCTACTTTCTACGTATCTTTTACTGCTATTGAACTATGTTGAATGAAAATCAGGGAGTAAGTCCAAAGTGGACTGATTACATTCCTACCAGTTCTTAATGGAGAGGTAAATAGATAACATATAAACAGAATTCCCCATTTCAGACCCTAAAAAACTTAAGCTTGTCACAGACTACATAAAATTTTAGAGTTTACTTGCCTAAATATCAACAGTGAGAACAGTAGAGCAGGAGTCACAGGCTAGCTCAGACTACCCAGTATTGACTTGGGGCAACATATAGATCTTTTCTCATGCATACCAGAAATATTCCTATTGCTCATCAGTACTGCTTATGGTACTAGAGCTTTTATGCCAAGTATGTGGAGACAGTTTACACTAAAGAATAGTTTTTTAATATATTTGATTAAGAAGAAAAATTGTTTAATTTTGAGAATTGATATGAATGTAGAAAACTAATTGTGATTTTTTTAATCTGTCTGAACAATAATAATTTCTTCTAATATCTTAGACCTTTGCTGTTACAGCTTTGTATGTATGGTTTTCTTCAGTGCCAAGGATCTCTAAATTACTCTAGTTAAATAAATACTAGTCAAAAAACATTCTCTTTTTTTTCTATACTTAACTATCTGTGAAGCTAGAAAGATCTAATGCACCCTTTTTAAAAGCCAAAATTCTTCTATATGGTATATCACTTGATTATTGAATTTGTCTTTTGAAAGTTAAAGCAGTACTTGTCCCTGGAACTAAATCAAAATTAAATTGGGGCAAATAATCCAATGGTTTACCTTATAATGTCAGGGTTTCTTAGTCTAGACAGAAACTTCCCAAGTGTAAATTACTACATTTCCTACTCTAGCAAATTGTTTGCTGCAATAATGGTACAAATAATGACAGAGTCAATCTACTGCATGGCTTTGAGCAAATGCTGGTATGACATTTATACTAAACCTCACCCAAGTTTCCGAGCCATCTTACTCTCAAATGTCTATAACAATACATGGAGCCACTTGACTCTGTCATGGTGCATTTTGTCCCATCACCACGGCCTGCTTCGCCCTGGCAATGTGAGATGGATTTTGTCTCACACAGACAACCCATAATGAAGTTACACCACAGCTGTGCAACTCCATAGGCAGCTAAAGGAAAGAACAGGGTTTTACTACATGTCTTTGGCCCAGTTACTGTAGCAACTGGAGAGCAAGTTGATGGTAATTTACTGCTGGTAGACATAAGCAGCAGATTTCTGTCACTTGCACTTTCTCTCCTGACACCCAGAAAGCTGAAACTCCACCCACCAGCCAGCACCACTAAAAGAAATAAACAAGCATGTGGTATTTTTTTTCATATTTACTCGCAAGATATGGAGAAAAATATAGGATGCACTTACTCTCTTACTCTCTGAAGTCCAGGACACTTTATGTCTCAGAAAAAAGCCATTACATGTAGCAGAATAAAGACTAGAGAAATACGCACTTCTGTTCTTGCTTACAATAGTGCTATTTCATTGGAGTTCTGGTCCCTTTTTTTTTCAAGTACTATTCCTCAATAAAACCAATAATTGTGAAATCCCAAATGATAAAAAGAAGTTGGAATAAAAAGGTGGAGAACAGCAACAGATATATAGAACAGAATGTAAAAGCATATTCTATTGACTGTAAAATTTTTCAGCATGTTATTCATATCTATTGAAATGCTCCCTTTCCATCTCACAGACACAGTAAAGGGGGAGTCATTAATACACATCTCGATAGAGTTATAAGGAGGCTATAGGAGATATAATACTGTTATGCAGATGGCCCTTGGTCTAGGGGGCTTGAATAAAGTACCACTGTGCATCTAATTAAGTCTAAAATGACTGTGCCAATTGCTTTGCTATGTTTGAAACCTTCTGTTCTCATATGTTTTGATGAGTTGTTTATTCAGAAAAATACTTGGATGTTTTGTTGGCCTCAAAGCAGCACTCAGAAAGGTACTGAAGTTGGCAGAATTAGCTTATACCCACTTGTCAGGCTAGCAGAATGCATTAACAAACTTCGGGAAGTGTTCCCTTAGACCAACATTGATTGAAGGGTAAAGTCTATGACTGTAGCCTGTAAATATTCTCTGGCAGTAATTCAATAGAGCTGGAGCTCACTGTTCTGTAATGAACTGCAACTCTAACTTCCTGTTAAACTGAGCTAGCACCCAAGTTCTCTACAGAAGCCTTTACAAAATGAGGCTACTATGATCCTTACTCAATTCTTTAAAAGATTAGTAGTAAATTAAATGCTGGCACACAAAGTAAATTAGAACATCAAACGATACTGGAATAATAAACTTTAAACAGTGTACCAAATTATGTTCAGCTTGCAAAAGGCAAGATATGTAAATTAAGCCCAATGCGCCAGGCAAGCACTGTGCATATAACTGTGTGAAATGTAAGGGGAGGTGCACATATTTACAGCATTTTTGAAGTTATGTGACTGATTCCTGAGCAGGTAGCCTCCAGGAGTACATAAAGGCAAATGTTGACATATGGTTTAGTCCTGCATTTGCAAACATATACTGCACAACCACATTAAAACAACAACAACAGCTCACATATGTTTATTTACTGATCAGATGCTTGGGAGAAAACAATTTGTTTCTTGGATGCTACTTCACCTAGTTTAAAGGATACAAAGATACATGTCTTTGCTTTCTCTTGGGCTTCCCACAGCCCTCCCTGCACACATATAAAATATATGTACATAGAGAATGTGGGGAAGGAGGAAGAAGAATCTTCCCTTATTTGTACGATAAAAGTTCCAAAACCCATTTCCTCCCCAGACAACTGTGCACAGCAGTTTTAGGATGTGTGTATGAAGTATGTGGAGTATACAAATTACGTGAAGTATATGAAACAGAGACCAGTAATGACTACCATTCCTCAGGGGCCAGTATTGGTATCAGAGCTGTTTAACATCTTTGTTGCCATGGACAGCGGGATTGAGTGCACCCTCAGCAAGTTTGCCGACAACACCAAACTGCGTGGTGCAGTCAACATGCTGGAGAGAAGGGATGCCTTCCAGGGGGACCTGGATGGGCTTGAGAGCTGGGCCTGTGTGAGCCTCATGAAGCTCAACAAGGCCAAGTGAATGTTCCTACATAAGGATCAGGGCAACCTCAAGCATAAATACAGGCTGACTGAAGAATGGATTGAGGGCAACTGTGAGAAAGACTTGGGGATGTTGGTGGATGAGAAGCTCAACAAGACCCATCAGTGTGCACTTGCAGCCCCAAAAGTCAACCATATAGTGGGATGCATCAACAGAAGCATGGCCAGCATGTCAAGGAGTGTGATTCTGCCCCTCTGCTCCACTCTCAGGAGTTCCCTTCTGTGAGGGTGTTGAGACACTGTAACAGGTTGTCCACAGGATTTGTGGATACTCCATGCCTGGCAGCCTTCAAGGTCAGGTGGGGCTTAGAGCAACACAGCTTTGTGGAAGTTGTCTCTGATCATGTCAGGGGGCTGGACTAGATGATTTTCAGAGTGCTTTCCAAACAAATCCATTGTATGATTCTGTGATCCTATAATGTTCATTTTTAAATGGACAGATTAGAAAGAGCTAGAAAGCACACAGAGTTCTTTTCTACTCCATTCCAAGTGAATGCTTTTAACTTTGTGCAGCAGACCAGTGCTACCTTCAGCATTCTTTCATCTCTGGTCTCATGATGTGCATTCCTGACAAAACAGCATCCTATTTTCAAAAATAAAGGTTTTCAGATCAGTGATTTTACACTCATAGAATAATTAAGGGTCCCTAAACCATAGTAGCTGCACCTATGCTCTTGCTGATATCTAAATATATTTCTGCTTAGGTTTCAGTTCTGAACACTATGCTCATCATTAGATAGAATTGTCAGGAGAGAAACTCACCAGATAAGTTTTTGTGGGGAGACAGGTTTTGTACTTGTTTTGGTTTTGTTGGGGTTTTTGTTTGTTTTCATTTTTTTGGTGTTTTTTTTTTTGTGCTTTGTTGTAGTTTTTGTTTTGTTTTGTTTTGGGGCTTTTTTGTGTTGTTTTTTTTTTCTGGGTTTGTTTTTTTTGTTTGTTTTATTTTTTTTTTTGTAGATTTTTAGGGGGTTTGGGGTTCTTTTTGTTGGAAAAAAGAAGTTGAAAAATGTGTCAAACAATAGCAAAACCACACTCTCTAAAAAACTCAAGAAGCTTAGAAGTGTTCAAAATCAAATACAGATTATGAAAACAAACAAAACATGGGGTACAAAATTTAAATCTTCCTACTTGAGAAATTATAGCTGCCTCTGAATTGGTATTCAAGTTTATGCATTAAGAGCAATATCATTGGATTTTTTACTCAAATTGCCTTGAAAGAATAGGGTAGCTATTGCTATGAATAAAAAATGAAGAAAGAAGGGAATAAAGAGAAACATCTTAAATCCCTATTTGTTGGCAATGTTTTATTACACTGCATAGAGTATTTATATAAAAAGGATTAAAAAATGTATTAAAACAGAAATGCTTTCTTAATAGCTATTGCTCTGTGAGCACTGCCCTGCATTAGTACAATCGATTTTCACATCATTTTCATGCTTCTGCAGTATGTCTTCCCTGTTTTAAATGCACGGATTTGCTGTAAGAATAGGATATTGTTGCCATCCATAAGACAGCAGCTCGATTTATGGGAACTCTGAAATAGGTTTAAAAACCCTTTAAGTCTCTTTCCAGGGTGATAATTTTCCTCCTGGGTCCAGGATCTCTTTAGCTGTTCTAAGGCTTTGTCTCGAGTCTAGAAGAGAAGTTCACCATCATGTTGCTGAGCAGTAACTATCCATCACTCAGGGTATGTTCTGTGAGTACCGACTGCACAATATCATTTTCTCCATGTATTGAGGATGCTTCACTTGTCAGAGGCCTTTGAAAGTAGTCAGCTTTCATCAATGGATCTTGACAACATGGAAAGAATGAGGCACCTGAAGGAAGTGTAGGGCATAGCATTTCAAAAGCGGTATCCGAAGACTGATTATTCTTTGTCCTTGACACCCTGCCAAGGGCTAGATGAACTGAACATTTGGGAAGTAATGGAGCCTACAAATCACTGGTTGCCTACAATCCCACTCAGGCCACAAGAGGATAGCATGCGTGACTTCAATTCTCTTTTTATTATGTGTTGTAAGCTTTTGACTCTTCTGATATGTGTTGTCATCGATGTGTCAAGACTGGGCTCTGACAGGGTGTCTGACCTGATTGAGATCAACAGCGCTCTGTTATGACTGAAAAAATAAAAAAGTAAAATAGCAACACTACTGTATGACTTTCTTTAATTGACCACAGTCATTATCTGTGCCATATGGAAACAAACCATGAGGACGAGAGGAGAGGGTGTAAGAACATACAGCCAAAGTGTTCTGTGACGTATGAGCCATACACTGGGATGTACCCCTTGTTGTTGGAAAAGCCTTTGTCTTGATGTATTTCCAATTACTCATCACCTGAGTATTTCAGAATCAAGGAGAAATCATCAAAAGACTTGGCTAAGCTTTGAAGATCTTGCACTGGTAGTTTTAAAATCTTTTATAAAAGGATCTGTATACTGGGTCTTAGGACTAAACTTCTCTAACATTATCAATGTTAGTGATCAGCTAAGTGAGAATCTAGTATGAATTAACTGTTCAGGGTTTTGTTTTTTTAATTTTCCTTCATTTAAAAAAATCAAAACCAACATTTTGTCCTCTAAAAGCTACGGAAGATAACAATAACAGTGTTTTCATGGCCACATGTCATTCTAAACAAAGAAAAAGAGGATCAATGAGGCCATACTGACCCAAAGAACTCTTCAAATTTTAATTACAGATCTTTAGGTATAGGATGCCCACTCATAAATGAAAAGATAAGACCCTTTGGGATAACACCACCACATCTTTTGAGCAACATGTGAAAACAATACTGGTTAGGTGTCACAGTTCCGCCAAGTCAAATGAAATATAACAGTGTAGCTAATCTCTGAACCAAGTGAGCTCAGGTAGAAGATGGCTGTGCATGGAGAGTCACAGGGCCCTTTTAATGCAGACAGCTGAACATGCAGGATGTAAACCAGCATGAATTTAAGAACTCCTTTTCCTCTGAATATCTAAAGCCAAGCATATATTTTCTGGAACTACCAAAATATTCTGAAAATTATGTTTGTTTGTTTGTTTGTTTGTTTGTTTTTACAAGACAGCACATATGTAAAACAATTTTAAAAGGTTCTATCACTAACATTCACCTGTACTACCATTTAGAAGGCAAGTTTCAGATATTATTTATCTCACTAGAATCTATAAATCTTTTCAACGATTTAAAATTGAACCAATATTTATAGCTCTCTTTTTGAATACAGATAAGTAGCTCATTCTAATACATAGGAAGGAAAGCAATAATTCACAGATTAAATAAAACCCTTTAAACCTGCAGCTGCCTTTGATCCTGACATAACATAATGCCCTCTGAAACAACAGAAGTGTCGTGAAGTAGCTATTTATGGACTTGGGAAGTTACAAAGTGCTGAGATTAAATTATTTCCTAACTTTCACTCTATCTTTTCATAAATAAAGTATGACAAACTGAAGTATATTTTACCATTGTGGCACTATAGGTACACTTTTTCAGTAGCAAAAGATTTCCAGTAGTGACTGTTTAATAGACAGAAAGTAATTTCCTCATCTTATCTAGACAAACCTCTACCCAAAACATATTTTTGATATGGTGTAGTACCCAATATTGTCCAAAACTACACAAGTGAATGAGTTACTACTCACTTCTTTGGATCAGTAAAATCTAAGAAAACCAAACACTTGAGAACTTTCATGCAATATTTAGCCTGGATTTCCTTAGTCTAATGCTCCTAGCTCTGCCTTTTTGCCTTTTACAATAACATAGCTCCACCTGCTTTGGTAATTACACTACTTCTGTACTTGCATATAGGCATTGTGACATATCTTTGCAATGGATAATTAAGGACACTAGATTAAATTAAAATGAAAAACATTGAAACAGAAAATATACATTGGTTATAAAAAGACCATGTTATAATTTTTCCATTGATTTGTCATGGTCTCTGAAATTCTTCAAGCAATTAGAAATCTAAAATTTAGAAAAGTTTCAGGACTAAAACCAAAGTAACAGATTAAATCAGCATGTAAGCTTTCTCCCAAATTAAGTAATAACGATAAAAGCTGTCTAAATAACACAAAATTAATATTAATAAGTAAAAGCCTGACATGTCTGTGAAAAAAATGCAGAATTTTTTACCTCAGAGGAAGGGGGTCAGTGCATAGTGTGAGGTGAAATGTAACACAACTGACCAAATTTGTAATGCCGCATTTAAATTTATTTACAGTCACAGAATCACAGGATGCTTGAGATTGATGGGGTGAGCTAGAGCAGATTGCTTCAGGACCATATCCAGATGCTTTGTGAATATCTTTGAGGATGGGGATACCACAGCCTCTCTGGGAACCCTGTTTCAGTGCTTAGCCATCCTCAAAGTAAAAAAGTATTTCCTTAAGTCTAAGTTGAATATCCTATACTTCTGGTTTTTTTCATTCTTGTCCTGTCACTAGGAGTTTGTCTCTTATGTCTTTCCTCCTGCTAATCAGGTATTTATACAGAAGATATTTAAAAGGTGATTAGAGGTGATCCTGCAATAATAGCAGCAATGTCCCTTAGGCACTTGTGTGAATGTCTCATTGGGGCCTATGGAATTGCGTATGTCCAGTATTCTTAAATGTTCCCTAATAGAATCCTCCTCCAAGCAAGCAAATCCTTCTTGCTCCAGACTTTTCCACTAGTCAGAGGGACATGGGATTGAGGAGAGAAAATTTTACTAGTAAAGACCAAAGAGAAGAAGGTATGGACTATCTAGGATGATTCCACATGATTTTTCACCAGGTCTTCTGTCTGCTTCAGCAGCCCACATATTCTCCAGTCTATTTTTTGCTGGTGCTCTATCTGTAGATACCTTGTTGCCAGTCAGAGGACTCATCAGATTCAGTACAAGGTGGGTTTTGGCTTTCCCAATCAGATTCCTGCAGTCTCAGACAGTGTATCTCTACTCCTTCTTGGTTACCTCTTCCTGCATATTTTGGAACTTGATGTCCCTCTGTGGAGTTCCTCTTCCACCTTTACTTTATTGACAAAGCTTTGAGCTCTTCACCTCCTATTGGGCACTTATCCCATCTCAAGCTTGTGATCAAAAGTATTTCTCAAACCTTTTTTGCAAAAAGTGTTATGTTGTTGATCCTGTGTAAGTCTTGAGTTTGTAGTTGCCCTTTTTCAACTTTTTCCCACTGTTTCTCCCATTTGACAAAGAAACTCTGAATCTTGAATCCTGACCTTCAACATCATTCTAGATTCTCTTAGCTTTGGGCTGTCATCCATCAACTAAGTCATTGATTAAATATTGGAGTGAAACTGGGTGCAGGAAGAAATATCAGCCTCCTTCCATTTTGACAGGGAACAATTGATAACTAAAAGAGGACTGTGGTTTTCAGTGGTTTTACATATATTAGAGGAATATATTTGCAAAAATATATCAGTGTGAAATAGTTCAAAAACTAAGCCATAACCCCACATTTAAATGTAAATATCTAGCAGCAACAAAGGGATGAATTTCTGTGAAAACAATGGATTAGCTGAGTAGTGATTTTTTAAATTTATTAACAGTAGTCTAATTGTGTCTTTAAATATTTTATACAGTGTTTCATATATTAGATTTAAATAAAAATATGGAACTATGCTTTAATAACACATTGTGATCTTCTAGAAAATAAAATTATCAAAATCATGAAAATAAGTCCAGGATTTACTACTAAAAAATTCAAAGGTCTAAATCTATATAGTGTTTTGCAAAAGTATAGAAAATAAAATTCTGTTTTGTGTTTTGTAATGGTGTTAATGTGAAATGCCACAGAATGGAAAATGCAATAGTGTTTCAGGTCACATTGTCTCTGTATCCTTCTCCTCATTATACAAAGAAGATAATGAGAGACCAGAATTTAATAGAAAAGTAAAGTTTTCCTGTGAAAGGATATGGCTGAAAAGTCAACTTGCACTATGTAATGTAATGGTAGCTTAAACAGTATTTTAATTTAGTTTAGTCCTTAGCTTGTAACTTAGCAAGAGACTCAGCTGAAACAACAGAGGCAAGAGGTTTAAAGTTAGGATTTATCTCATCTAACTTTAGCCATCTCAAAGTCAGTTGTCTAACCAGAGTAAAGTATTTAGGTGATCTCTGTTGTAAGTACAAAGAGAGTAGAATTTTTACTCCGTTCTAAAATAAGTAGGATTAATCTGACTTTATTAGAGTTACTTATTTCTCTCAATTGACTAGTGATGGAATCTCTATACTCTATTTGAGACTGTGCACTGGACTAAATCTTATAATATGCTAAGAGAGGGTATATTTTGAGAATAAGATTGAACTGTTCTCACTTTACAAAATGAGAATCCACCTTGAGTAATGGAGGAAAAACTCCAGGTTTGAATACGAATCTTTTAGTAAAGCCTATGAATTTGATTCCGTTAACAATTTTAAAAGGATGGGATTTTATTTTAACAGCTCTTGCCTTTTATTTCTCCCTAATAAATGAAATGCCACTTCAGGGTGTGTCTTCAGGACTGTGCCTTTCACTGAGATACCTCAAAAGACATATGCTAAAGAATTTACCATCTCACCTATAATGAAACAATAAAATATTTACGGCCATACCCCTAAACCAATAAAATACAGCTAAAATATTACAGAGGCAGAGGACTATGTTGCCTCCATGCATACATCTTCTGTTACATAAGTTCTTCAGGATTTTATTTTCTGCATCAATTATGTTGTCTAAAAATAACAATAATTATGCAGTTGCATTTCAAAACAACCCTTATCTCAACCAGGCTTAAGCTAATAGGAAGAAAAAATTGTGAGAGGAAAATGTGTAAGAATAGTTATACCTAAATTTATACCTCCCTCTTGATAAATACCACTACATTTAGAGAACTCAGCCATTATGTAATGCAGCACATGAAATATAATCAGGTAATAGTCCTTGCAATGTCCTTGAAATCTTCCCTCATCCCTTCTGGAAAGTTAGATGGCAGCTTGACATTTAGTTCAGGTATTTACTTGTGGCACCTTGGAAAGTCTTGAGGAAAAAAATATACTTAATAGGTAGTTCCTGGTAAAAGTGACTGAATTGCAGTGCATTGCTGCTGATAATATGGGTCTATTTACCCAGTACTTGGTTAGAAGGAGAAAGGGGGAGGAGGATTTGTCTGGGAGGATTGTCTTCCTGAAACAAAGCTGCTGAGATGGAGAGAATTCAAAAGGTCAGTAAGGCATCAGGGGAAGTAATTGTAAGAGAGAAAACCAACCTAAACAAACAAAAAGATAGCTACTGCAAGTAAGCACAGATCTGCCAGACGCTTATTTAAAAACAAGAAAAAAAATCCAAAATAAAAGTTTCAAGCTGGACTTGAGGCACATTTCTTTTGTTAAACTGAAAGATTATTAGAAAGTTTTGTGTATGACTCATGTTGACTAATAACTGCAAGGTTATCACATTGCATGTGGACCAACCAAGAGAATACAATGAGATACAGATTTCACCAGTGTACTGAATTATACAACTGTTTCCTATATAGTATGGTTGAGACTGAAAAATAAGGGATATAAATCATGACTGAAGTGGAGAATAAATCTTAATGCTTTTAGTCTTTCCTGACTTTATTCTTTTAATCTCCCTTCTAGTCCCTCTCTGCTCAAATTCCTAATTTACCTTGTTATGCCTCTAAACTTTTCTCTCTTGCTTCCTCAACTTGTAATTCAGTTTCACCCTTTCTTCTACTCCTTTCCTGATTTCTGCCACAGCCTTGCCTCCCATTTCTCTCTCCCACCACTGACATGCTCTTTTTTTCTCCTTGTTACCTGCAAGGCCTAGTTTGTTTTATCTATGTGTTTGACTGTCTCCTTTCAGTGGCCTCTGGTCCTGGATCATGCTCCTCCAATCCTGGACCCTGCTTTGGCCGCCTATCCCTTCTCTCCTCACACCTTCTCCCTTCCTCTGCCTCTACTTGACTTCTCCTCCCCTGCCACATATTTCTCTCTTGCTAGAAGCCAAAAGAAGGAGTAGTGAAATCACAGAGACAGTATCCCTGCCCACAGTTGCTGCTGAGACACGGAGGACCAACCCATTAGCAGAGAGATCATGTTTGGGTCCTGAGGAGATGCAACATCTGCAGCAGCTCAGAGAGCACAGCCCTCATGGAGCAGGCAGAAGCCTTCCTGTCTGACCTCTGCTGCACACAAGCCAAACTGCTTAGAGCTTGGCCACATTACAGGTAAATTTCCACGCCCACAGTTAGCAGCATTCCTCAAATTAATTCCATTGTCTTGCCCATCCTGGATATCTCAGGCCTCCTCTAGAACAGAGAGGTATCTAAAACTGGAAAAGTATGTGGAGTCAAAGAACTGTCATTTACTGAATCACCTGCTTAACGACTCTTCAGTGTAAAAGAAATAAAGAAAATACAATAAAGACTGGAATCCTTCAGCCATCAGTTCATTAAGTGCTCAGACACAGCATTGAAGAGAGTCAGTAAGAACTGATAAGAAGCAAAAAAGCCAAGACTAACTTTACTATTACCAGATACTACAGTGGGATACTTAGTAGTAATTGTATCCCTATGCTGGGAGAGGAGAGGGATAAAGGGCTGAAGTGAACTGACAGATACATGAGTCAGGAACTGGAGAGGCAAGGATGTATGCATATATGTATGTATGCGTGAGAAGTCGAAGTGCCAGCAATGTAAAGACCTGCATGCATTCATTTTTCCCTCAAAAATACAATCCTTTGCTCATGTGTATGCATGTGCATTTGCTAGCACATTTTAAGCTTGACCAAGTGGCAAGCAGCAGGAGACTTGCACCAGGAAAGACTCATGATCTGAACCAGGGGCTAGGAAAGGGGTTCAGGGTCCATGCAGGTGTATCAGGTAGCAATAGAGACCATCCTAATACTGGAGGAGTCTGTGATTGTGGGTGAATGTGTGAGAATGAAGCTAACAGAGGCAGCTGGCAGATGCTGCAGTTGAGTACCTGGATTCTGCTTCTGCAGACAAGCTCCAAAGTCCTTGGGAAAGCCCTGGGAACTGTCTGACAAACTTGAGGGAGATTAACTGTCTGGGAGGAGCTGTGCTACCAGGTGGAGGAGTTAAGGAAAGAAGTGAGCAGGCAGAGCAGCATTTGCAAGGGTGAAGGGGAGACAGGATTAGCTCTGAGACTCCATAGTTTGAAGTGCCGAAGCTCTTATCTGCAATAGAGAAGCAAGCAGTGTCTAACCCCACTATCAAGGCAAGGGAAGCCTCTAGAGAAGGGGAAGACTGACTCTGATGATTCTAAGAGTAAGGCTCTTGCCCCACCCAAGGGCGTTAAGGGAAGGCTGGTGTACCTACAAGCAACTAACTTACCTCTAAACTTTTCAAGACTACCAGGAAGAAATGTCAACTCACCATATGAGGTGACTCCCTGCTGCAGGGGACAGAGGTAGACAATTACCAGCCCAAGCAGCCATCTGGAAAGTTTGCTGCTGCAGGAGGTCATGATCAGGGATGTTGTGAGGTGGGGTACTTGTCTGAGTTTTGGAAGTGGATTTGGCAGTGGATTTGGAACAGGAGCAACAGGGATGTTGCTAAGGGTATTGTTTGTCTGTTTACCCAGTCATACTGCCTCAGTGTCTGTCTGGGCTGCACTGTCAGCACTGCTGCTGCCTGAACCTGCAAACAGCAACAGCAGCACGAGAGTGGGATTAAGTTCCCCAAGTGCACTCAGTTGGGCATCTGCACTCAGTAAAGAAGAATTCATAAGTCTGTTGCATCTGGCTGGTCCAGTAACATGCTTTCCAAAAGCTTCTTTGCTAAAAGCTCACCCCTTTATGACTTTATAGTAGGGACAAAAAACCCTCTTATAATATTTAGCTTTGTCAAAATCCCAGAGTGAATAATTCACTTTAAACAGTTTATATTAAACAAAGTTAGAAGCAGTGGAGAGAGTATGACAGCCTTATTTTTTTCTACTTATAATGTCATTAATTGTCTCAGAACACAAAATGCATTAATTGTCCTTCTGATTCAACAAGAGACTACTACACTCTTTTCTACTTATGGAAACGCAGCTTTAAGATGCTAAGTGAATGATGATTTGAAGATTTCAGACACACAGGGTCACAGTATAAAAAGACCTCAGGTAACTTAATAAGTAATTCTTAATACTTGAGAAGCAAGTGAAGCATCTCATGAAAGTTCTGGGGTTTTTTTATGAAGCTTGTAACTGTATATTTCCAGAACATGAAATCAACACTTCTGCTAAGTAAAAGGATCTCTAATTACTGCTTTTTATGTTGACAAGGCAAATTATTTCTGAGGAAAAAAAGCTAGATTAATTCTATTTCTGGAGGGAATAATGAGTTGATATTTGGCGGCTTCTGTCTGGCGTTCATTGTCTTTTTTATCAAGTGGATGGCAGGTAGATTGATAATTTGATCCCATCAAGAAGCAGAAAAAAACAAAATCACCCCTTCCAGTAAATGAATCAAGTAGATAGGGAGAAGAGGCAGGTGAGAGAGGAAATAAGAGCAGTGTTTTACAGGATTATGGCTGTCAGAATTTAAAACTGGTTTTGTACAATAAGCCTAAAGCTGACTTTCAGGTTGAGGAGCTGCACCATGTGTACAGTGCTATGAAGCATGTCACTTCCACACAGTTTTACTACTTGCACTACTTTTATGTCGAATGAATAACCTCCCTCTCACCATAAACTTCTGAGGATAAATTGCACAGATAAGACTTGCTTAATTTCTTTCAAATGAGAGGTGTTATCTTCTAGTGTTCTCTGCTAGCAAAGAAATACCAGGGAATCTGACCCTCTTTTGGATTCTGTGCTTTGCCTACCTGCTGGGCCCTACTGTTGACAAGCTTGCTGAAATTACATTTCCTTTGGTTGGGAAAGTAATGTGTTGCTTATATCAGGGCTGTGACTGAAGCCCAGCACATCAGAGAAGCATGGGAGTGCTGTGAAGTAATCATAGATAAAACCAGGACATATTTGTAAACAGGTTGTGTGAGCCTGTTGGTTTTCATTCACCTGTGGAGAGAGAATGAATGCCTTACAAATAAAGCCAAAGGGGAAGATGTTAAACATCCTGTATTTCCTTCATAAATATATGCATCTAAAAATTAATTTGCATTTTTTGTGTTTAGCTCTATATTATTGCATCAAGATCACTTTCTGCACTATCCTGAAAGACCAATGAAGTGTATCAGCAAAAATGAAGGTAGTCTCTAAAAAAAAAAAAAAAAAAATTTTTCAGCAGTAAGGTCCATGGTGATTTTTCCGCATATATATGTATATATGTGCCAGATAAATGCTGTTGGTTTGTTTCAAGTGAAATGAAAAGTCATTGTGCTCATCTTCCATTCCCAATCTGCACATCTTATATCCTCAGGAAAACAACAGTCTCATATCTGAGAGACAGAGATCTCCCCAAACTGCTTTCTGCCCCTTGATGCATGGTGTGTGAGGGCCCTGCTCCAGAATACCCAGCAGGAAAGCTGAAACTCAGCTCTAAGTATGTTTCCTGCATGGCTCATGAACTGGTGTGATATGATAAATGCAGTTCATATCATTCTGTCATGTGGTTCAGCTCCCAACAAGTGGATGTAGGTGAAATATCTGCAAAATTCCATTACTTGACTGGAATTCATCGTATGTCTGAGTGATTTCGTATGTCACAGTGATTTCCAGGGCCTTTTGTGTCTTTCTCTGTTTGTTCTTCTACTCTACTGTCCCCTTCCTTTCTACACACCTTCATATTTCCTGGGATATATGGAATGGAATTCACAACTTCATAATCCTTCTTGCAGGGCTGTTTTTACTTCTAGTCAGGAAAGGAAAAAGAGAAAATTTCCCCTTAGTGTTTATTTGCAGGGGCCAAGGATACTGGCTGCAGCAACTGCATTTTCCAGTATTTTCCTTATCATGGCTTTGGGAGAGTTTCTCTCCTGTCAGATTAAAAAGTTTTGGTCTTCCTTTATTCACATGAGCCTCCCACTGTTTTCTCATATGTGAAGTTCTTGCAGCTGTCATCTAGGGATAAGGAAGGAAGACAAAGCTTTCCCTAAAATTATTTTAAAAGTCTGTCTGTAATGAACTTTGCATAATCATTTTGAATCCTAAAGGAAAATTGGTTTTGGCTATTCCTTTTAGTAATGTATAAAAATTGTCATTGTAGCAGAGGGCTCACCTTCACAAAATAAATGATCATAATGGCTTCTTTATAAATTCTTATTGCATTGTATTACAGGACAACCTCTTCTGAGATAACATGTTACATGAAAAAACCTTTTGTGATTTTAGTTTTAGAGATTTAAATGTCAGCCTTCATGAAAAGTGATTTTTTTTAAAGCTGAAAAAGGCAACAGACCCTTCCATCAAGTGACCTCAAATGGAGCTATTTCCAGAAAGGAAAAAATGTGCATCTTAAATGTTAAAATAAAGGAAATGGAATTGATTCTATTTTAAAAGTTTATGTGTTTTTTTTCAAGTTATCAAATAAATTTATATATTATTTTCTACAATGCAGGCTCATAGCTTGTTTGCAATTATCAGTTATACTTGCATACTGATGAAGGGGAAAGTAAATACTTCTTTCCTAAAATTATTATCTTTCCACAACAAAGAAAAAGTTTAGTGAATGTTAAAAGACATTGGCTGCATTCAGATACTCCACATTAGACCAAACCCAACCATTTACACTGTCCATTGGCCCAGAAGTAAAAATTCACTATTAAAGGTACCATGCTTCTGGGTTAATGCTTATGTCATGTAATGCTTATGTCATGAGATGTAAATGGACTGGTTTTCAAGCTAAAATTTAGAGCTGGAATTGAGACTGGTTTTGCTTCTCAGGAGGCATGCTTCCTTTCAGCAGGGAGTAGACAAGCAACAACCACTTGGTCACAGGCTACATAAATCTACAGGGCCAGTTTTGCCAGGCTTGTCCCTTCTCATTTACAAGCGACATAGGAGAAAAAGTACTTTAGTACAAAAGTAGCTGAGTCCACCTCTTTGCAACACCATGCATCATACAACTTCTCAGTGTTAAATACCATGTTTGAAAATGAACTAGAAGCTTCATAAATGAAAACTCTTTGACATTTGCATATGTATTTGCTGTGATAACCAGTGATGGTAGAAAGGAGGTTGAGACATTTATTGCAGTGGCCCTGTCTGCCTGGCTGCCAGTCTGTTACAGCTTGTGAGCCACTGAGAGCAGGAAGCTGAGGGGATGCTGCATGCAATCTCTGTCACCAAAAATCAGTCAGGAGCCTCAGGACACAAGTCTGTGTAAACTCAAATAATAAAAGTGAGAGGTATAGGGACAGTTAAGACACTAATTCACAAAAAGGAAAACAAATCTTCATCATCATTTAGGGCAAGTGCTCTGCAGTAATTTCAGCAATATGTTTTTTACAACCTGCTTTCTTAGAACATCCTCTCTCTCCTTTCTTCAAAATCATGAAGGAATTTTTGAAATCTCTCTAATTTTCAAAGAAGAACTCTTCTTAGTCCAGTTCTGTTTAGGGTATTGTGCTGTGAAGTGCAAAATGCACATATGTTTGGATATTTTTTCCTCTTAGTCTGAAATCTTAGGACAATCTTGTTTGTTCACTATGTATACCTATATACAAGAGAAAGCAAAGGAAAGGTCTTGATGTCTTACAGTCACAGGAAATGCTCCTTCCTAAAATAACTTCTCTCATTCCCACAACTAGAGAAAAACCCATGGTAATTCAGATCCAATTTGTAATTCAATTTTATTGGTTAGTTTCATCGATGTAAGAATTGACAATGTAAAATTAGCAAGATCAATGAAGATATTTGTAGACGTCAAAAAGGTCTGTACACGATGCATCTTCTCTCTCTCTGGAGATCCAGGATAAGTAGCAAAGCTGACACCTCAAACCCTCACATAGTATGTCTGTTTCCATGGTACTATCAACAAAAGATCTAGTGGCTACCTTTTTTGAATGCAGATAGCGCAGACACATGGCTTTGCAGACTTCCTCAACAGTCAGTGGTGACTGAAAACATCTCAATACAGTATTCAGATGACCTACTGGACACAGCTGCCTCTGGGGTGATGAATCCCCACACCTCTGCATGCAGCACTTCACTGCCATTTGGGGCAGCTTAGGTAACATAGACTAGGAATTTGACTTTTCAATGCTTGCAGTTAAGTGACATGAATCCCATCCAAAGTGTGTAGTAGAACTACTCCAAGCAGATCCAAATAGAACTGCAGTTCTGATGAACCCAAGGAGAATGCTTACACAAGCATTTCCCTGTTAATTCTTCCACCACTTGCAGAATCAGACCTTGGTTAATGAAAGAGCACATTGTAGTGTATTTAGAATTCAAGGCCTCGCATTAAAATGAGAAAGCCTTTTCTTTGGCAATGTGTCTATAACTGCATTTTATGGCAGTTAGTCTTAATTTTGCCTGCCTATATCAGTTTATAGTCATAAAAAGATATTGACACATTTAACAGCAGCTGTTTAAAATTTCGTAAATATCAACAAATGCCAGTCCTTCTTCAAAAATGAAAAAACAGAACCAAAAGATACATGATATAAAACATACATAATAAAAAGATTTGTAATGTTTTAAAAAATAAAAGTAGTACTTTAACCTCTAAATAGAAATAGAAATAGCTTGTTAATATCATCTCTGCAGGTACATAACCAGAGCTATTAAGATAACGGATTACAAGAATACAGAGAATCCATTTATTTATTTATTTTTCCCCTTAGGAATCCAGATGGATGATGGTTTCCTCTGTGGAATCATTTTATCCTACACTCCAGGATAAATTCTGTCTTTCTCTATCACATAACCTAGAAGATGAAGTGATCTGCAACAGAATCTGTAACTGCACTATTGATGTATCCATGCAGAGGATAATCTTAATGATAGCAGGCTTCCTTCAAGAACATGTATGGATCATTTACTTTTACAGGTCTTTCACTTGTTAGAAGCTTGCAGTCATCATTACAGATGTGCTTGTGAGCAGACGTTATCCCAGTTAACACATTAGCTCCCATGGAAGTACTGACTGTGCAAATGTATTTAGGTTATCATACAAACCCAGGGAGGAGTCCCAATGATTTAGATAGGATCATATATGCGCTAGCTTTTAAATATGTTTATATAGAGAACAATTATCCAAGAACGCTGGCTAAAGAAACCATGAATTTCTTTGAAAGTAAAAGGTTAGAACCTCATTTCTTACCTGTTCGGAAAGGTTGGTTTGTTCTTTTTGTTTTTCCAAATATTTTTTAAAAAGCATATAGGGAATATTATTAATGATATTTTGATAGTAGAAATTAGGCAATATATTATAACAAGGAATTCCTATGTGGCTTAGCATTTACTGAAGAAATTATTTCAGTCTATTTGGCCATAGCAGACTGAAGCCCTCTATACTCATACTCTAGGTAAATATCACAAGTCCAAGTTTATTGATTTAGCCATTAGTGTAGCCCCTACCTATCCATTTCTAAGTAACTGCATATGGGGGAGCAAGATATGGGGACCCTGGGAGTAGGTAACAGAAGAGTGAAAAAAGGTATAGTTTGTTCACTTGAAAACAGAGTTGAAGCCATGAATTTTTAAAGAAATTTATATCTCTAATTCTATCTTCCAGACTTTAGTGGAATTGCAAGAACATTTACTGCATATAAAGCAATATATTGGATGTAGTCCTGAACTGCCTAATGTTACAGAGCCAGGGGCAATAAGATACAATAGGAAATTCTCAATGAACTAATCTGCAAACAAAATGAACTTATCAAAATAAAGAAATAAATTAAATAGAAGCTTCAATTCTTTTAATCTTTTAATCAAAGGCTTAGTGGCAGAATGTTATAATGAAGACCTCACATTAACAAGTCTTCATTACTTGAATGCTAAATTAATTAGTGTTACTATGAAGTTTCATAAATTCTTTAAACTAGCCTTGTGAAAATAAATGAACAAAGTATGTTCTGTGATACTCTAGCACTTTTTTCCTTGTTTTTTCTGTTCTATTTTCTTCACATTTTGCCTGATTATGTGCTTGCTAGTTCACAGAACAGTTAGATTACATTGGACACCTGCTTCAATGCCTGTCAGTGTTAGTCAGAGCCTTACTAAGCTTGGTAGGGGTCTGAGTGGGCACTGAGTGTCCCAGTATCAGTGAAAATAAGTCATGTTCTATGGCTGCAGCTAATTAGCCCGCAAGCATTGCAGAGCAGGTCCTGTCTTTGACGATGTGATTGTACAGCACTTAACACAATGGGGTATCCATTCTGATTGGATTATCTCCATTAGTATCACAGTTCTCTAGTGAATGCAACTGTTGTAAATCTCTGCCATGTGCTCAGCATATATTTTTTTAATTACCTTCTCTTAGAAAGTTCTAATCTGTGCAAGACGTTGGATAAATAAAGTACACACTATAAAATCTGCCAGGTAGCTGTTATTAAGAATCGTGGCAATATTTTTAGATCATTTTATTAACATTCAAATGATAAGAACAGGAAAAAATATTAAAGTGGTAATTTAATATATTTCTTTAGTGTGTACACACATTCCTGCATATATATATACACACACACACACATATATATATACGTATTTCCATTTATGCATACTTATGTAAAAACTTTAGGCCAGACTGTAATCTACTAGTTCAGACAGATGACCACCTGGCCGGGAGCTCCATCAGAAATTACTTTTTGTATAAAACTGACAGCAGACACCCCAAAGCAAGCAAATGGGAGAGAGGAAAATATTGCATGGTGCAAGAAGTGTGGCAATGAATAGCTGATATCATAGAGAATTCCTATGACAGCCTTTCTTTTAAGGTACTGGTTTTCTACTCCCCTCAACATGTGGTTCTGCCCAACAGCCATGCTATTGAAACAGTGTAAGTATTTATTACAAGAGGCATAAATGAAAAAACTCAGCAATGATCATTTCTGCAGTATACTCGGCACCTTTCCATTTCGATGGCATTCTCATATGAGGTACATAGAAAACATAGTATTTGAACTTGATCTGCAAGAAGACAAAATCAGACTTTATTACTAAATACTGTGAAGAAAAAGAAAAGATTATGTATATTTCTAAAAAACAGTATCAGAAGGTATTTTAGTGAAGGAAATTAAGTGTTTTATGTTTATGTGCATCATCTGCATTTCAGAAATGTACAGTACTCTTTTACTGACTTTATTGGAATTCCACTGGATAATTATGCACTGAGTGTAAGTACTGGGGAAAGGGCAATATTGTTAATTTATAATGGTTCTGTTTTGTTTAGCTGGATTAAACAATTACTCCTATTAGACTGTGCATGCATGTGTAGGAGAGAAGGTGCTGATATGTTTCTCAGCTCTTCATTAATCCCAATTTCAAAGTCTCAAAAAAGCCTAGTTGTGTTTCTTTTTTTTCCCTTTTTGTAATCAATGACACAGCAAATACTGCTGGCCAAAACATCACTGTTCTGCACTGTCAACAGCCTACTGATGTGAAAGGAAAATGTTCCCCCTTACATGGAGTTAAATGCTGAACCATCTCACTGTCACTTTGACACCTTCACAGTGCATACGCATAACCTCTCACCTGACTATGCACTTTAATGGGAGACTAAATCAAAGCCCTCTTTCATGGGGACAGTAGGACTCTGCAGTCACAGAGTGGTAGACTCAAAAGCAATTTTCTCTGTACCGGAAAATGAATTTGTGGGGAGTCCCTTCATTTGTCCAAGCCCTTGGAAAATAGAATTGCAGCAATACATTTCATGCTTTTTATTTGTGCGGCACAGTGAAGGGACAGTTGCTTCCCAAAAGCACTGTTTCAATCTGTTTGCTTGGAGACAGCCCTACATTGCTACCTGCCTGGAAATCTCATCCCAGACAGCAAGAACACAAGATTTCTTTCTTGTGAAAGTTTGTATTCTGCAGAAAATGATAAATATCCCAGAGAAGACTGGCATGGTGTAATGCCACATTTTGGCTCAGTTTGAACCGTTATAGCAAATAAATATGAAAAGTCATACCAGATGTCTGCTTAAAATCCAGGGACTCTGTTGTGAATCTTATGTAAGGTTCAGCACCGCTTGTTCTCACAGTTGACTGTGAAGTGGGTCTGGCTCCCAGCCAGGTCTCTCACACAATGATTAACCTGAGACTACACGGCACCATCTGGTACTGTCTCAGGTAGGAAAGATATAAATGACTGAGTAGTTACACTTTTCCCTCTGTAAGCAGAGCAATATTTGAGAGATGGTACCTTTATTTTATTCCCCAGCAGAACTGCCATGAAATATTTCTTGTACAGATAAAACTTACTCTGGGTAGTAAACTTCATCCCCCAAAATTTTCTGGAAGTATTTGCTTCTTGCTTTGGTTTATGTACTCTTCCTGTTTCCTTATGTCTTTCTCCCATTCCACCCTTCCTCCTCCTCACCTTGTCTCTCTTTCCATCCTTTCATTCTTTCCTTCTTCTTTTTCTTTTTCTTGAAGTTTTGCTCAATTTTCCCTGAATGTGTATCTTGAGTCTGTGAGCTTGATTATCAGCTAGAGACCTAGATCTGCCTCGTTTTCTGCTTTCTAGCTGAGGAAGTATTTCTGTGGGAGCTCTTGGTAAGTCAGTACATGAAGTGAATAACCAACTCAGAAAAAGTCATAACTCTTGGGGCTGACATGGTAGAAACACTCTCATTTCCTAACAGAAAACAGAAAAGAAATGTTCACTCAAGATAACAACATTAAAGGGGAAAAAAATGTAAACAAAAATAATCACAAGCTTCCATCTTGTCCTTATTTCTCTTTTTGCCTTGGGTGGCTATATTTTTCAGTGGTTTAAAAATAGTAGGACTTGATCCTTTGCTGTCCTATGTTTTAAAACACAAAAGCTGACCCTCTCATCCTGCTCTGAATTTTATTTTAAAATTAAAAAGTGGGAAATATGAGTGTCACAAAATGTGAAATAGCCAAGGACTTGAGATTTCCTAGATTCCACAGGCCTAGCTTCCTGTAATGCCTCCTCCGAAACTTAAGTGGTGGTTTGGCAACTACTTCTCCAGCCATGAGTAGCCTAGAAGAGTCTCCCAACAGAGGTGGAGCTGATTCAGCCTCTAAAACAGTTCTCATGACTTTTTTTTTCCCCCTGTGCCTGTGTGTTTCACAAACACAAAATCTGAAATAAGAGCAAACTTATCAGGTTCACAGACCTTGAGCCTACAGTTCTAATCCTTCATGAGAAACAAAACCCATGGAAATGAAAATAAAAAAATGAGGACCTAGGATACTATAATGGGACAGTTGTGGCAGAAAACAATATCCCGAGAATGGGCTTGAGGCAAAAACTGGCTGACATAGCCAGGCAGCTTGATACTATTAAATATTTATGAAGGATTGATTCTTTCTTTTTCTGCAATTTTGCCAAAAGTACTGTATTTTTCATAACTGTTCCTACATACCCTTTTTAAAAATATTATTTATTTATTTATTTTAAAAGCACTTGCATTTCAGAAAAACGAGCAGTTCTGCGTAGGCTTATTCTGGGTGTTGTAAATTAGTAAATGTTGGGCGGGTATGGTGGGGACTTTGTTCTGCTCTGGCCGCCACAATCAAGTGGTAAGATACTTTGGCTTCTGCTCCTAGAGGCTCCTAAAGCCAGAAGGTAACTTTGAGAGATCTGTTGAACAATTAAGGTAGCTAAAGACACCTAAACCAGCAAGATAACATATCAAAGTTGGTTGTGATGCTGGAACCTGAATAGGCATCCCTAACAGACAGGGAGGAGCACCATACCACAACAGGTTATACGGAACAGTTCCCAGCTGCACAACAAAAAGCCTACCTGTTCACATCAAGAAAATACTTAACATTTAAAAATTATTTTATTACAAGCTAAAACTCCTCAGAAAGAAATTGTAACACTGGATAGGATTCAGCATTGTAGACCACAAAGCAGATGTTGTACCTGGATGCCGACATCAAGAAATTGAGGACACGTTTACAGAGGTGTAAGGGATTGCCACCATGTTTAATGGGCTGAAATTAAGAACAGTCAGATGTAGGCTGAAAAGCAACACAAACTTCCTCATACTGATATGTCTGATGATACAGAAGAGACTCAAAAGGGAGGTTGTAAAAGGATAACCAGTGCTAAAAGCCAGAATGTAATGATGAATTCTTCACTGGCAGCAACATGAACTAGGCAGCCCAACAGGGCTTTTCTCTCCTTGGCTTCCATTATTCTATGGTAAAATTAGAAGGCAAACAAGCAGAATTGTTCAAAACAGCCTTATCTTTTATTGCCGGTAGGAGAATGCTTACCCAAGCTAATCATGCTGCAATATAACTTCAACATTTTATACTGGATATTATTATAGGTACATATCACTATAACATAGTGCTTTCATTTTGAGCCCATCATGGTGCTCCAACAGTTTTCTAGCAAAACACGTTAAATTTAAAAGGGAAAATGAGTGGGAAGTATAGTACTCAATTATCTCTACTGTGGCTTTTGTTTTAGGGGTTTTATTGTTAGACTTGGTTTTTGTTACTAGTTCACAACAGCAGCTGGGATTTACTCTGTGTGTGTGTGTGATTTTATTTGAGGGTCTCCAGAGATTTTAAATGCAGTCAGGCTTTCCTATACTGTGGGATTTATTTTGCTTGCCTGCTTCTGTGTAGTTTTTAATTTCATTGAAATGAATTGCTGTTTAGATCAATGACTTGCAAATGTCAGTATACTGATGGGATGCTGGGGATGAAAAAAATTTTCAGTGAGATTTCATGAGTTTTGGGGACACTGAATACCTACAAAATGTGTCATTACTAAACCTCAAGCAACTCCATTTGAGGTGGTAAAATAGAAACTTTAAGCCTTTGAACACAGTACTCAAAATTTGGTCCAGATTACATAGAAGGGGTAATACTCCTTAAATTGTTCATCATGTTCCTAGGAGCAAATGTATGCCTTTATGGAGTCAAAGACGTATTGGTTTCTTGACTGCTACTTATTTTGGAAAATAAATTTATTTGAAGTGTCAGAAATTATTCACCTAAAATGGAGTTTGTTCATCAAGGAATTCATCTACCACTCTGAATCAAGATCCAACCAGCAATTAGACATGTATTTTGGTAGGGATTAAAATAATTTAGAGCATAGATATGCCCCTTAAAAATAACATAATACATGTATAATATTGGCAAAAATCCAAGGCTGGCAGATTGAGGGGCAGAGCACTGAGGTGCTTAAAAATATGAGCACAGAGTTGCAGTTGTTACTCTTTTTCCACACGTCCACACCCGCTTCAGATTTCTCAAGTAAGGAATAGCCAAAGAAAAGCCTGTTCATTTCTCTGGGTCTCAGAGGATGTGATTTCCATCCAAGAAGAGTTTTAGTCTCTCTGTGTTTCATCAAGAAAGCTTGCCATGAAAGCCCTATCCTAAAGGATCCAATAGATATGCCTAGATAAAATTAGGTAAGATCTGATTTTGATTTTTTTTCTTCTGGTAAATCTTTTTCCTCTACATAAATCTGTCCCAATGTGCATGTCAGTTAGCCTTGCTAATCCAGAAGCTTGAAATACAAGTGTATCATACACATCATAGATCCATTTATTTAAAAAACAGGTTAAAGAGAGATCCAGAAGGTGCATCTGTTTCTGTGAACCCTTTTTCATTCGGCAATCACCAGTGAATAATGTGAAGGTGACTGAAGGAGGCTGCATTTCTCTGTAAACAAGCTGGGACCTCTTCTACTCTTTAACTTGGTAACTTCAATGGCTAGTCCATCTGAGTCCTCCGAGACTCTGTATGGATACACCACTACTTCAAATGGAACAAAGTAGGATTTTACAAACGCAGTTTGAATTACACGAAATATATACAGAACTATCAATGTTTTATCTAGCACTTTTGATTAAAAATTTCAACTGAAAAGTTCATAATGATGCCTTATTTTTGTAGATGTTCTGTTTTCTCCAACACAGAAGAATCACAGTCACAGAATGTTTTCTACTGAAAGGTACCTTAAAGATTATCAAGTTCCAGGCACCCCTGCCATGGGCAGAGACATTTTGCATTAGACTAGGTTGCTCAGAGCCCCATCCAACCTGGCCTGAAAGACTTCCAGGGTGGAGTAGAGAAGCACTATCACCTCTCTCGACCTGCTGACCACACTGCTTTTTATGTAGCCCAGGATACCATTGGCTTTCTGGGATGCAAGCGCACATTACTGGGTCATGTCCAACCCCCCCATGCACCAGCACCTCCTCCACACCTCAACTCCTTCTGGGCAGGGCTGCTCTTGATCTGTCAACCCCTTACCCTGTGTTGATACTGGGGTTGCCCTGACCCAGATGCTTCACCTTGCACTTGATCTTGTTGAACTTTATGAGATTCCCCTGGGACCACTTCTTGAGTTTGTCCCTCTGGATGGCATCCCATGCTTCAGGTGTGTCAACCATACTGCTCAACTTGGTTTAATCTGTAAATTTGCTAAGGGTGCACTTGATTCCTTCAAAAATGCACTCAATCCTTCCATGTCATTAATGAAAATATTAAATATCAGTGGTCCCAATACAGACCTCTGAGGACACCACTTGTCACTGATGTCCATTGGGACTCTGAGCCATTGACCACTACCATGCGGATGCAAACATCCAATCACTTTTTTATCCATCTAACAGTGCACTCATCACATCCATCTCTCACCAGTTTAGAGAAAAGGATGTTATGGGAGGCTGTGTCAAAGGCTTCACAGAAGATGCAAAGTTATATCAGGAGTCTGAATTAGATGAGAACTACAGAACTGAGAGTTAATTCTTTTTTCATTTGTTTCAACTGTCATTCTAATCCTACCTGAAGTCTATTGTAACCAAGAGAAGAACTATGCTATCAGAAACTATCGAGGTACATAATTCAAATGTGATAATTTATGGGGATAATAATCAGGAATGACTCAGCATTGACGAGTTTGCATCACCATTGTAACACCTCCTCTTCCCACAGTCCTGCTTCCTACAAGCACTTGTGGGTGTCTGAACCTTTGGTGGAACACGAGAGAGTGTGAGTATTTCGGGAGAGGCATCAAAGCCTGACTTAATCTCCTTACCCAAATACCTGTCCAGACTGCTCTGGAGAATTTGAAGGAGAGGTGTGGAGGTGGGTGGGAAAGAAAAGGTCATTATAGAAGCCTAATGGAACTGGTTAATGGTCCTGGAAACAAAACTAGTCTGAGCAGAACTTCAGTCCCATATTATTGACATAATAGCAAGTTCAGTAACATTAACATTCTTTAGCCCTTAATACAATTAGAAGGGCAGTAATCCCAAAGATAAAAGTATATATGTAAGCATACATATAGCTCTCTCTCTCTGTCTCCATACACACCTTTGTGGTTATAGTTGAACATATGCACATATACTCGGCACATATATATGTATATACACAAACCTATCTATCTTCCTGTACGCACAGAGAATAGGCCTGACATCTAAACCAAGCAGAAATATATGCACAACCTTAGCTAGTACTTGTGATAAGATGTTAAGCCCAGCTGGATGGGAACAGAAGAGAAGGGCTGTGTAACCATGATCCATTGTCCTGTATCGTTTCTGTAGTGATAGAAGAGCAGTGTATCACGGCTTGTAAGAAAACTTACAATGCATAGAGACTATTTGAAGAAAACATCAGCTAAGTCGTTCTTTTCAAATGTTATTACTTACAGAAAGTCACCAGTATGATAAGAATTTAAAATCCTATTAGGCAATTGAGATTTTTTTTCCTGTAATTTGACATGAAAGTCTTTTTGTTAGTGACTTTCATACTATATTAGCTATAAAGGGAGAATGGAGAAGTAGGCTCTGGCTCTGAGCCAAGTCTGAGATGCAGTCCTACCACAATAAATTCCAGGGTGAGTGGCAGAAGCATGCAAATGAGCCAAGAACTCAAATGAACAGATGAGGCACACACAGGCTGATAGGAAAGTGTGGTGTTACACTCTCTACTACTTTTGCTACAACAAAATTGCTTGAAATCTGGGGGGGCAGAACTGGTTGCAGGTTGGACAATGTCAGTTCCATGTTATTAAATATAATTCTTACACAAATCCTCTCTTTTTCCAATTCATGGGCATAATTCCATATTCCCATTGTAATTTGCGTCAGGTGGCTTACTGTCTAATATTTCTATTTTTTTAGAAACCTTAAATATTTAGCAGAATACTGTATCGCAACACCTTGTAATCCCTCTTCGTGTGTGAGGAAAGAGAACTAAGTTTGTGCATTGTCTAAATTAGGCTTCAGAATGATGTATCTTCTTTTTAAGGAGTAAATTAAAAGATAGAATCAAAAGACTATGATCCTAGTTAGTAAACCTATTTACAAAAGGACCTAAGTCAAAAAGAAAATCCATATCAAATATAATTGAAAATTGCAGTGCAAATTATCTATGAAGAAGAAAAAGAAATAATTAATGCGTATATTTACACATCCAATGCTTAATAAAAACATCTGGTCTTGGGTGGGTGTGGGTGTGTCAGTTTTCTTGTTTTTGGTTTTTTTTTTGATGTGTGCATTGCAGCATTTATAAAGCTCGTCTTCCTAGAGCCTACAACAGAAATTCACAATTTAAGTGGCATAATGAGCAGATTTATGCAATTCAATTGTTGTGTCACTAAACCTTAACATAAAATTATACCACTGAAAGTGAAAAGAGCTCATAGGAGACAACAGCCAGCATTTATCTGGTAATCAAGGTACTGTACTGATAGTGCCCTGAATGCATGATGTAGGACAAGTATTGAAAAGCCATTTTTTCTGCTTTGTATACTTTCAGAAATGACACATTTAAAACAGCATCATGTAATGAAGAAATCAAGGAAATGTGCACACATATAATCAAATTTTCTAAATCCTATTTTAATGGGATAAACACTTAATTCTTGGTTTACTGTAAACCAGATTTGGGATATAAATTTAGCATCCTATCTAAATCAAAATAAAATTTTAGCACTGTATTTGATTATTTGTTGTCAATGTTTGAAAGTACTGAACCAGACAAAGTTGGCTTGCATCCTTTCTATGGCTTTCCCTCTAATTATCCTGATAAATTGCAAATTATTTTCAAGTGCTTCAGTGTCTCCATTTATAAAATAAGGATAATGGTTCTCATCAAGACATATAACAAAAAATGACAACTAGAAAGCTAGATATAGTAATATGTGTGTTGAGTGAAAGAGATTTATACAGATAAAAAAGAAGAAAAACATGTAATTATACTACCAAGAGCAGTCACTAATACATTTGGGTTAAATTCTAGTTAGTCACTGGGCTTTCTGATTTAACATCAGCAAGACCAGAACATTTATTTACATAATTTTGATAAGTAAATTATCTAATCTGCTGACTATAGTATTTCTGTAACATAGAAATACATATGTATTTATAAAGTATATATGCTAGCCTATATAGTGCATAAATACCAAAAATTGGCAATAAAAAATAAATGCCCAACAGAAGTGTTGTGAAAGAGAGGAAACACATTAAAGAGAAAGCTCATGTCTTAAAGTAAAATTGAAATTTTTTTCAAAGTACTTTAATATCTATATTACTATCTGAGACACAGCAATTCAAAGCCTTTGGTAAAAATGTAGATAAATAGATTACTTTTATGCTGCTGAAGTGACTCATCATTTCAACAACACTTGCAATATTTTTCTGGATTTCCACCTCAAATTGCTTGAGTTCTGTCTTATAAAAGATATGTTCCTTTTATCTACATTATTTTTAACTTCGAACTGAATGGAAATAAAAACCAAAACCTGCAGTACATTGTTTGATGTCATCATTAGACAACTCAAGAAATGCAGAAAGGTACGATTACAACAGTATTTGAAACACTTATGATAGTCACTACAATGATTTTTACTTATCTAAAAGAAAATAAGTAAAAAATAGAAAAAATTCTTTTAAAAATATATTATGATCTTGGAGCAAAATTAGAGGCTTCACATTTTGGTAGCTGATTTATTATTGTTACATGGCAGCTATACCAATTGATTTTATAATCTTTTTTATTTGAAAGCCACCTGGCAACCACTCTCTCTCGGTTCCTGAACTCACTGTTCAGTGATGTGCGTAGCAAACGACATCTTGAGAAGCACTTAGCACTAACTAAAAAAGCTAACTGGCAGTTAAGGTAAAAGATAATGCATATCTGAGGCTCAAACCTGACAAACACACAGAATCAAGTGGAAATTAGGCACTTGACTCCTCTGGCATCAGTGGGGTATAGGTACCTGAATACATTTGAGGACCTGGCTTTGCATTTTAGGTCACTATTTTCTTGTTTGGGGATATGATCCCACATGCCATTATGTTTTAGGAAGAAATGTAAGTGGGAAAGCTGTTAGTTTATTGTTTTGAATATCTTTGTGTGTCTCTTTCAGAGTGTTTTGCACTGATTGCATGCTATAATTGCTTGAATAAGAACTGTTTTAATAACCCAGAATGCTTTTGATAGAAGTATTTAAAATATATCTTCAGACAGATTGTATCTTTCAATACATTATAATTCTTCCAGAAGACAGCAAGTGTGAGTGCTGGGAGAAGCTTTCAAACACATTATAAAAGATCCCAGTAATGACAGTTCTTTCAAAACATGCTTATCCATTGAAATCCTATATAGAATTTGTTGAGAATATTACATTCAGAATCACACTCCCCACCTACAAAAACCCCCAAGCATCACGCCATGGGAGAGTACAACAAAATATATATTTCCATAAAAATCAAAACATACAAATAATCCCTCTTAACACACTGATTCAAAAAAAAAAAAAAAAAACAAAACCTCCTTTACTTCCAAACCTTTATCAAGGTTATTCACATGGTTATTATAATTTCCTTCTAGAAATATGGATAACAGCTTTTTAGAAATTTTATTCGCATTGCTATTCTTCCAAGCACAACAGGCGGAAAAAACCCTTTAATTACTATTCACAATATTAGCAGAATTGATATTTATGGAAAATGCATGAGCACAATCTAGATCTGAATGTGACATCCTGTCACTATACACCACTTCACTCAAAAATGCTTTTGTTGATAGTTTCGCTTGCTTTCTGGATTCATCTTTTCCCTTTATAATCTCAGAAAAATCCCCACCGAAAAAAGAATGGTATAAAACCTTCTGAAAAATTATTAAAATGCTCTGAGATGATCCAACTGCTTTAAAGCTGAAGATATACTAACATTTATATAATCAGCTTTCTGAGGGGAAACTTCAAAGCTTCCGAGCTACCTGCAAAACAGCACTGCCTGTAGCAGCAGGGTGAGAAGGGGAGAGGATTGACAGGAAGAAGGACAGATGGTAGGTGGGAAAAAGAATTACAGGCTTTTGCTACCTTGTGGCTAAACTTAGCAGTATTTACTATTTTTAAGAGAATTGGGAGAAAAAAATGGATAGTGCTGTTTTTATCACTGTCTATAACTATGTGATAAGAATGATGTGCTCTGATCTGTTTGTGGATCTTGGTGAAAAGGGTGCAAGAAAATATATTCCACCCCCTGCTCCATTTTCAGTCCCCATTTCAGTACAGCCACAGTCCTCTTACCCTGTTTAAAGAAAGAGTTTTATCCCAGAGAGAACTCTCTCTCATCCCCTGTGAAAAAAGTAAGAATTTGTCTCCCTTCTGTATACCACCTGCTACAGCTTGGTCTAAAGACTGTACTGCCTTGGAAAACAAGCATTGCCTGGTGGGGAGGAGAGGCAGTGACCCCCCTGAGCTCCTTGGGAAGAAGGATGTTCTTCCTTTCATCTGTCTGGGTCTCTGCCTTAGGCATACATTTTCCCTTTGTCAGTGAGCTGAGTTGGTGTTGAGGCAGACTTTGTTTCAGAGATTTACCACTAAAAACATAATCATCAAGTAAGAGCACATCTTTGAACAACATGTGTACAAACCCATCTTTTTCTATCTTTTATATTGCTTGTATTTGCAGCTGGTGCTTACACAAAGAAACAGGCAGAAAACAACAGGAATACCCTTTGGTGACTTGTGCACTGGGGTATGTATTCCTAGGGTGGGCTTCACAGAGCAGTGCCCATTAACACAGCTCAAGTAATTTAAAAATGGCAATATCCCCTCTTTGTTTATTTATAATTGGTTTTAACCTAGATGTCTTTTATTTTTTTTCCCTCTCCTGGTAAAACAAAGTCTATGTTTTGGGTGGACTGTAGATTTCTAAGCCAGTTCCTCAGCTGGCATAGTTAAAGCCCATTTACATGAAGTCAGTGGGGCTAAGCCAATTTGCACCAGCTGTGAAGCCAGGCCTCCATGCATTTATATTCACAGGAATGAATGCCTGGTGCAGTTTTGACTGGTGATTGAGTATGGTCTGGTTTCAAAACACTGGCTTCTCATTAATCACAGCAGAGATAATTATTACTCTAGGCTTGATTCAGTCTCTCTTAAATAATTTCTAAATTGTAATTTGGTCAGATCTGGGAACTTAATGGTGAGCCTGTATCGATAAGTGCAGTCAAATATACATATTTTGCCCAGCACACTGGGCATCCAGCTATGATCACATGTACCATGTCATATTTGGGCAGCATGGTGGCCTCCCTTGCAATAAACTTGCACACAGCATGGCTACTTTGTGCAGGCCAGGCACACAGTAAGGACAGAATAAAGAAACAACTATTTGCATTTATCCTTTAGTGTTTCAGACAAGGTTTCAGTAAGTGCCCATTTACAAACATCACCTAGACCATGGATGCACCTAAAACTCTCACCTTATCAGTGATAAATAAGAAGCACCTACCTTATCCTTCAGATCTTTTGGATTGAGGCCATGCAAACTCTCCCTACCGGGCTCTAGCAACATTATGCTCCTGCCCAATGCTTAAGTCTCTTAGCAAACACTAAGGATTCCAAGAAGCTCCCTAAATCCTATTCCTTAGAAAATGAAAAGCATATTTAGGAGCTTTCTGGTTTGAACATTCCTGCAGTACACTAGTGACTCCTGATTTTTGGTGTCCTTGTCTTAGCGCTAGGCCACACAGCTACTTTGAAAATGAGGTTACAAACGAGATGGGTATGAGTGTGGGACAG
Organism: Phainopepla nitens; assembly: GCA_013400175.1. Lineage (NCBI taxonomy): Eukaryota > Metazoa > Chordata > Aves > Passeriformes > Bombycillidae > Phainopepla > Phainopepla nitens. The sequence continues at coordinate 2,367,000 of VXBQ01006195.1, read as the reverse complement.
CATATCCTATTTAAACAGGGTTCACAAACAGCCAGAAGTGCAAGACATTAAATGTTAGGAATAGATTAAAGAACAGAAAGGCTGTCTGATCTGATTTTCTTTTGTTGTTGTTAATGCAGATATTATTGCAATCATGAGATCAGCCTTGAAGAACTAATCAAATTTTCAACAGTCCATTCAACAAAAATTGAATGCAACAACCTTGTGTCCCAGAGAAGTCTGTTCCCTGCCTCAGCAGCTTCCTTTATATCTTAAAAACACTGAGAATTTTTAGAATACTTGATTTATAAGTCTATGCTGTTTTCATGCTCTATGGGCTACCTTGTGTTGATGGTGGTGTACCAGAACCATGAATTTAACAAAATTATCGAAGCACTGGATTGTAGAAGCTTTGTGCTGATCCACATAATGTTCCGCAACTACAGCTATTTTCAATGACTAACTAACCTGTGTTGATGTTGTCTAATAATTGCACGTTAAGCTTGGAGAGTGGGGGAAAGACGTGTAAGCACTGGATAAAGAGCTGTGAAGTTGAAATTGCTGCTTCTGAGATAAGAGATTCAAATTTCTCTGTTAGTGAGAATATTTGTTTCATCCATTCACTTCTAAAAAAATCAAGGAAATAAAAAAGAAGGATGTAAGCTTTATAACTCCTCAATTTTATTTGGATTCTAAGAAGAATACAGAAAAAAATGTAAGGATTAAGGGGAAAATATAAATGAGAATGAATATTTAAAGCCAGCTTTGAGGCTGCAAGGCTCTACCACAACTATCAGGTGTGCTTGCAAAGGAAGTGCTAGCATCTGCATTGCAAAACAGTGGAAGCGTAATTGCGATGACAGTTATGAGCCCATAAGAAATGTACAGAGAAAGATAGGACTTTGGGGGGAAATTCAATTTTAGCACAATACAGCCTGGTCCGTTCCATCCCTAATAGTGAGTATTTTTTTTAGCTAGTGCATTTGGATTATGGCTTTCCTGATTCTTCAGTCTGCTTTCAGCCTCTGCAAAAATTATGATGGCTGTGGGGCTGATATAACTTGCACCAGCTGTCAATTGGATGCTGAAGGATCTGTCAAAGGAAGTGCAGCCAGGGTGTTTTGTCCTGGCTGCTCCTGCCCTGTCTCTTATGCTCTTCTGGGAAGCCTTCAAGGCAGGCAGGAAAAAAGGTTGCTGGGAAAGCCATGTGATATGCAGCTGCCATTGTGCCTTGTGCAGAGAGAAATCACCTCAGGAGGTGTCTGAACATTCTCGCTTACACCCGTTAAAGGCAGTAGAACTGGGGGCTGAAGCAATTTGGTCACTGGCATTGCAATACCTGAAGGCAAATGTGAATACATTTAATGTGAAAAGCACTTGTGTGAGAACAGGCTGACAGCAAAACTCAAGACATACTCATGAAAAAGGCAAGGACACAGAACAAAAGGACTGTAATCCTCCGAGAGACTTACGTTTATTCTCAAGAGGCTGAAGAAGACATTTTATTTCCCTACTCAAGCTGCTTTAGCATCATATTCCTATGCAAAATGTGTCTACAATGGGAGCCTTGACCAAGTCCTTCTCGAACATTATTTCAAGCATACCCCAGGAGTGGAAGACCCAGGTAGAAAGACAGAATATGAGGCAAGCTAATAGCTCTGGGGAGCAGGTAGGCAGTAAGATGTTAATCTGTTCCACAGTGAAGCAAATGTTAAAGTGCTACTTGCAGCTAAACCACCCAAACAACTCAGCAGTTTGTTTTGCAGATCATTCGGTCAGTGAGACACTATCAATCTGTGGTGAGACTTCAAAGCCTAACTCCCTCTGTAGATCTACACTAGACATTAACTTAGGATATAGGTTGTGAAATACTTGCAGCAAGGTGGAAGGATTAAATGGGATACTATAATCTTTCTCTCTACCACCAATCTTTATCTCCTTGTATTTCTTCTTTATTTGAATTTTTACCTCGTGATTGCTCTCAGTCCCTCGTGATCTTCCCTCTTCCGCTAGTTGCACTTTTCCTTACCCCAGTTGCTCTGCTCCATATGCACAACTTGGCTGGAAGCAAAACTAATAAGATTTTCAATCTACAAAGCCCAGATGGCACTTCCCATGCTTCAGAGGCTGTCAATCTTGTTCGTCTCACTTCCTGGTCATTAGCAGAGGGAAGGGAGGAATGGGAGGAGCAGCAAGTCTCCTGCTAGGCAAGGAGAGGAAAATATTCCCTATAGCATTGCTGGGGTGTGAAGGTAGATGCAGAACAGGGAGAAGAATAGAGAAGCAAGACTGTTTCACAGTGCAGGAGTCTGATCTAGTAATGATATTAAAAAAAAAATACAAAATAGTATAAAAGGAAACTCACTAAAGAGACAATAAAGTATATTAAAGGAAATTAACAACGTAAATAAAGATGATATGAGGAATGTGTGGAGAAGCAAGATCCAGGTGTTGGGAGATGGAAGAGATGCAGAGCCTTATGGCAAGAACAAAAACCATAAAGGAATGTCAGCTAGTTATATGGGTGGGTGTGACATTCATGAGTCTGGAATCCTAGGAATGGAGCTGTGAATGGGAAGGCAGAAATTTGTTGTGAGAGGAATGAAGACGGCCCAAAAAGACTAATTTTATATAGAAAACAGTCTGTATTTTATAGCTTTTATTATCTTAACCAATTGCAAACAACTTTAAAAGATGGTTAAATATATCAGATAATATTATGCTAGAGATCTGGGGAAAAAAAAAAAAAAAGAAAAAGACAGAAATAGGAACAGTCTTATGTACCAGGCTAAAGAGACCCCCAGCACAGAGCTGCAATGCAGATGGGACTGAGAGCTACCCCTTCACTTCTTTCAGACAGCAGAGCTGACCAGCTAAGGTGTTCAGGGCTCACACAGGGGAAGGAAATGCCTGGAGTCCCACTGGCACTACTAAGGAACATTGCCGAAACAGACATTGAACTCTTCTTTCCTCTACTCAAAATGTAAAAAGTCCAGAAGACTACCCTAAATACACAGCCAAGGTGTCTTATTCTTTGTTTCTTGTACCTTGCGATTTGAGTTCTGTTATTGGCATCAAATTTAAAAATAATTGTGAAGCATAAAAATATTTACATGTTATCATTTTTATCTATGGGAAATTAGGCTGAAATGAGTTCACCTGAGCTGAGTGCTAGGTGCTTACTAAACCAGCCTCCCACTCCTCTCCTTTGCAGGACAAGAAGAGAAAATAAGATGAAAAGCTTTCAGGTTGAGATAAAGGCAGTTTAATGAAATAAAGCAAAGAGTCACATGTGGCAGAAAAAAAAAACAACAACAACAACAACAAAAAAAAAAAACCAAACCCAAAAAAACCCAGTCAACCAGAAGAGAGAAGATGTGTTCTCTACATTCCATCAGCAGGAGATGTCCAATCACTTCAGAGGAAAGAGGACCTCACTATAGGTAGGAGTTGCATTATAAAACAAATATCTTGATAGCAAATATCCCATCCTTGTACCTTTCTTAGCCTTTCCCACTGAGCCTGACATCATATGGTGGGGGATATCTCTTTGATCAGATTGGGTCAGCTGTGCTAGCTATGCACCCTTCCAACCCCTTGCCCACCCTCAACCTACTGCCCATTGATGTGGTGTTTGGGGAGGGAGCCTTGATGTTGTGCAGGCACTGCTCAGCAGCAGCCAGCAGGTTGGTGGGGTACCAACACCTTTCCAGCTACAAATACAAAACCCTGCGGCAACACATGGGTTGCTAAGAGAAATGGTAGCCCCACTCCAGGCAGAGTCAGTACACAGGCAAAAATCATGAATGAACATACTGCCAAAGAAATGTTAGTCAGAAGGGAGCCCTAGAGACTGCTTTTCCAGTCTCCCAAACAAAATGAGAGTAGATGACACAAACTGTGGTTTTACCTAACCAGATCTTGAAACCTTTCAAGTCAGAATGTTCCACAACCCCTCCAGACTGCTCAGTCCAGTACTGCACCATTTTCCTGGGAATCTTTTTTTTTCCTAGGGTCTGATCTGAACCTCCTGAGCCACAGCTTGTGGTCACTGCCCTTTGTTGTATATCTGTATTCACTAAGAAGTGATTGGCAGGAACCTCCATGTCAAAAACATTAATTACCTTAAAGGAATTCTGAGTCTATAGTGCTCAACTTTTGCTCAGTAGATACTGAGGGAGGATAATTTCATGTTAAGTTAGAGCCTTATGTATTTTCATCTCCTGCTTTAGGATAAGGTACTTTTCTGGTTAGCTGTAAAACAGAATGGGCTACTTCAGCTGAATAAAAAAAAAGGGGTTTTTGTAAATTATTTCAATATTAATTGAGACTAAAATGACATATAGAAAGGTAGATATAAAATCACCACCTTAATGCTTTAGAAAGCTGAAGTATAAGCACATTATAGGTTTTTTCTGCTCAGTATGGAGTATTTTATATCACTCGGCTTCCTGAGAGTTAAACTGTGTAACTGGGAAAAAATAAAATCTTTCTACACATTAAATAAACAAAATATGGCTGCTGCTTACTTGCTTTGTAATTTCCACTGACACTGATGTCCTGTATATAAATAGGAAACTTGCTATGTGCTTAGGTGCATGTCTCTGTTTCATCCATTCAATTCTATACTGCAAAATTAAAAAGCATTATATTCCTCTCCTTCTGTGGATAATTGATACTAAATCTGTAAATTTGGAATTTTTCAAAGAATTATAATTTTTTTGTTATTTTGGCATGCATTTAAAAAGTACAACTAAACCTTCACTTGTTTCCTTCTGCATTAATTTAGCCTGTCAAATTCCTAACTCCTCATTTTAATTCAAGATGTGATCACTGAGAAAATATCTTCATCTCTGTCTGGAAAAAAATGTCTGCTTAAAATAGACAAAATCCTTTAGTCTAGAGATTTTGTCATTATCATTTTGCTCACTCTTAGTGTTACACATAAATATTGATTTTTTTTTCTGTGCTTAAATCTTCAAAGAGTTATGTGATATATCTCCAAAAATATCACAGAATACAAAAGAAATCTCAGAAAGTGAGATTTGAGAAGGAATGTCTGTGAAATGAATTGTATATTTATGTAAAAAATAATAAAAAAACCCCAATAGATTGCAAAACATTCTCAAGAATAAGAAAAAAAGGAAGCATGTACATGGTTAAGCAAAGTGTTTTTGAGTCTATGTGGGCCTGTCTTAGGTGAGAGAGGTTCCTTATTTTAGAGCGGGTAATAACTCATTGTTCAGAAGGAATGTTGGATATGATTCCGAGCAGCAATATGAACATGAAATATTCTGACCCAAATTTCTCAGTTACCTATTATTTTCTCCCAGTCTAAGAATTATTTAATTATATACATTAGCAGTTGATTAGCTCCCAAAGAGGAGATGGGAATTGTCAGATTCATCTCAGCTAAAGCTGGGTGACTTATAAGGGGAGAGTTATATCTCAGCTGTGTTGCAGTGTCCAGTCCTAGAAGAAAAATGAGTGCTGAGAGGCCATGGTCTTCTACAGTGGACCTACCATAGCTGGGTAGGGAGATTTTTATTTTAATCTAGCACAGAATGACAGAAAATATTGCAAATAAGGTTTTGGGAAATAGGTGATATTGTCCTTCAAAGTGAATGCTAACTTTAAATCCACTGTATCAGTCAAAGACTTAAAGTAAAACATGTTGAATGGATACCTGGAATCAAATACATACAAGATGAAAATGGTTGGTTTAAACATTATTTGTCTGTTTAAAAGTTTTCCACTGTACATTTACCAGCTCCTTTCAGTATTGTGCTCTTCCTTTTGGTTACATGGCATCCGCATCAACGCTTGGAGATGAGATTTTTGGCACTCGTGATCTTCCATGTTCTGTCTCCTAGACTGAACACTCAAATGGGTTTGCTTGTTTTTTGTTATTTGGGTTTGTTTTTTCGTTACACTTTCTTCGTTTTCCCTGTCTGTTTCATGTTGTGGCATGCTCCTGTTGGCCGAGGCAAGTGGAATAATTTTAGAAGTTATTATGCTCAGCAGCGAAAATGTCCCAGTGCAGATAGATCCAGCTGATGTGACTTGCTCTGTATATACATTCCCTTCCAATATGTCCCTGTTCATAACACCTCTGGAAATCTTTTCCTCTGCATTCTTTTACTGATAATGAAGAATGAACAAGAGTTTGAAAGGTGTTTTTAAGCAAAGAGGAGTGAATTTTTCTTCCCCCTGTTTAAATGTTACATTTTCATTTTCAAACTGGGTAGAATGAAATAGGCTCTTTAGTTTTAAAATCAATTTTTAAATTCATTTTGCAAAAAAACCCCAAAATTTGAACAGACTTTAAAGCATGCAGAAGTATATTGGATTATGACCAAGTGTTTTTTAAAGTAAAATAGAATAAATGTTGATAATATTTTTTTAAAAATTAAAATATTTATAAATAAAGAAGTTTTTATAATATATGTGTATACATATATTTATATATACATTTTATAATATAGATATGTGATATTGAATTTAAGCCTCTGCCATTATTTATAGAGCTAGATTTTCTGCTGGTTTTGCCTGATTGTCATTTACATTGATGCAGAGTCATTGCTACTTTAGTGTAAAATGCTGTCATTCTGAGCTGGTTGATATTTATCCTACTTTGCACATCTATACATCAATAGAGGTAGAGGAAAACAGTGCAGAATTAGGCAAGCAGTTTTGCACATATATTTAGAGGGACACTAAGGTTATTCTTCATGTGTTTTTGTATTGCTAAAATACATGTTAGATTTCCAAAAGGAGGTTAAATGTCTTTTTTTACCGTGTTAAAAAAAAAAAATCCCAAGCCCCTAAGACACACAGCAACAGAAACACAAACAGCATTATGTTAATGTATTTTAAGTTGTTACAGTTTACAGACATCACACTAAATTATTTTCATATTCCTCAGCAGCATGTCTCCTCTGTAGGTGTTAGGCATTCTCCCACTTAATCGGTGCAGTGTGGGAGGGAAGAATAAACTCCAATGAAGGAAGAAAACATAAACTTTGATCAGAGCCTTTTTTACATTTTTGCTAGTTTCAGCCTTTAAAGGCTCAGTTCAGTTGCCTAAAGACAGAAATCTTTTAGTGTTTGAAATGCCAGAGACAATATGAGATATCCTCACAACACTAAAATAAAATGAAAACTATACCTTACTGGAAGAACAGCTGAAGGACAGGAGAGACAGCTTAGGTTGTCTCAAACCTGTGTAGTGATGTTTATGCAGCTCAAGACAACTCCAAGAGTTTCAGAAGTATAGAGAAAAAGTAGTAGTATGTGTTGTCATTTAAAGGGAAATGTTGCCTCAGAATAATCCTGGCTCTCTGAAGCCAGATCAAAGACTTCATTCGCTGGAGATCTGATCTCAGGCTGTCAGAGGAGGTAAAAACGTTAACTTAAAGAACCTTTGTGTGTTTTGTTTCATAACAGGAGCAGACTTTAAGGATGCACACAGTCAGTTGCTACAACTAGGATGTCTTAATAACTCTATAAGGTGGCCAAATTATTCTAGTAAAACTGTATTGCTGCATTTTGAATCGTGGAAAACCCAAAACACATCTGTGTTTCAGTAGCTGTGCTGAATAACAGCTCATAAAAAGTTGCCATAGATCAGTTTTTCTGCCACAGAATGAGGCAGAATTAATGGGAAAGTCTTGGGGCAGGATATGACCAGATCTAAACCAATTTTTGTGTGTCCTGCAGCTAGTGCTGTAGCTTGCAATCAAGAGAGATCCCTCTCCCTGGTAAAACAAATATGTTTCTCCAGATTACCTGGTATTTCTAAATAAAGATGAGTCTGTGTCTGAGTCTGAGCTGTAGACCCATCTGTAGTTCTCTTCCTCAAAATATAATATTTGGGAGAGGGTAGTCTAGAGAACAACCCTGCAGACAGGGATCTGGGAGTGCTGTTTGGCAGGAGACCCAGTGTGAGCCAGCCCTGTCAGCCAAGAGGGCAAAGGAAACACCAAACACTGGGGTACACCAAACACATCATGACTAGATGGTGAGAAGAGGTGATTTTTCTGTTGTATGTATACAAGCTTCTCAGAGAGCTCGGTAGTATACCAAGCTAGTCAGCATTTAAGAGGCATTTGGACAATGTCCTTGATAAAATTCTTTAACTTTTTGAACTTTTTGTCATCCCTGAAGTAGTTACGTGGTTGCACTAGATGGACGTTGTAGGTTACTGCCAAATGAAATATTCTATACTATTCTATTCTATTCTATTCTATTCTATTCTATTCTATTCTATTCTATTCTATTCTATTCTATTCTATTCTATTCTATCCCATAAAAAACCAACCAACCAACTAACCAACCAACCGAACAACCAAAAAAGCCTAACACATCATGGCAATTTTCTGTATATATCTTCTTAAAGTCTGCAGTCAGCTGGTATCGTTTTGTGGATTGGTTTTTTTTTGGTTTTTTTTTTTTTTTTTTGCATGTGGGCCTGTGGAAATTTTGAAGTCCACAGGGAAATTTTAGTATCTAAGTAAGATGTGATTAATTTTATGAATTCTTGTAAGATTTGAAGATTTTAAGGGTTCAATTCTCATAAGATTTTGCAAACTAGAGAAAGTTTGACTAAGCATACAAACCTCCCAAGATTCTCTAACTACTGATGTTAATGCACATACCTTGAAAAGACAGAACTGTATTTTATAGAGGAGCTTCTGTCTTAAAACAAAATTAAGCTACTTGTCTAACTTTTTAGTACTGTTCTGCTTTCAAAAAGTCAGCAGGCCAGCAAAATATCTTTGATGACAGTGTCACTTCAA